>JABJWA020000196.1:0-29268 GCA_020352615.2 Yoshiicerus persimilis | reverse complement strand
TGTTCCTTTGGTACTCGTTCATGCAACTGTCAACAGCATCTGATTTCACAGCAATTTTCCTTGCACTTCGTTCCATCATTTCGGCAATCAATTTTATCATAAGGTCCACTTGGCATTCTAGAACGAATATCAGTGAATTGTGTCCCAAAACCTATTAATGGAGCTTATATTACTTTTTTATTTCTCAAAGTATACATTGAAATAGTGGGCTACCAAAAATATATAGGTCATCTTACTGAATGTGGTCCTAAAAGATGGAAAAGATTCGGTGTGTTGCTATCTACTACTCCAAAATATAATCTGGGTCCTTTGGTCATCCAATTATGTAAAATATTTTCTTCGTTAATACCAGTGATGGACATTGGAGAGAAAAACAAAGATGTTTTGAATCCCGTTGCAAGAATGAGAACCTATGTTACCCGCAGTAATAGATTTAAATGATAAGCAGCAAAAATATCAAGACAAGAAGAAACAACTTGAAAAGTGGCCCTTACATCAATATGAGTTTTCTCTCCGTCTACAGTGCAAATCGCATTGCTTTCAACCTTTTGAATAGGTTGCCGGTGTAAAAATACGTTCGGTAGAGCGAAAGCAGGATAATAATTGGCAGTAACCGCAATTCTCCGACATCCAAACCTGTATTTTGGCTTAAGTTTACTCAATAAATCTGTCTTCTGTGTTCCGAACACTTGTGCCATTCTTTTAAATTCGCATAACCTTGATCCTATTTTAATTTACAATTTGTATTAAGAAATCAAAAATTACATACAAGTGTCAATTAGATATTTAAGGTTCTCGTTATCCATATGATAATAGTTTAGTTCAGCCAAGCATTTACCAAAAAGCTGCACAATGTTATTTTTCTTCAACCCATTTTGTTGGAAGTCTGAGACAAAAAATAGAAAACACCGGTACATCCACATAATAACTGGGAAGGTGGAAAAGATCCACTTAACAAACTCTGGAATTTCAAATTGACATCTCGGCCAACACCACGGTGTCTCCCTTTGGTATGCATGCAATTCTTTCACTTGATTTGCAATTGCAGGAATGATCTGAACAGCACTTGAGCCACTGCCAATAACAGCAACATTTGTAGTTTTGTCAAGTTTGACTGTGTGATCCCACTGAGCAGAATGCACAATCGGTCCTTTAAATGACAAAAATTCCGTCGGTATATTCGGGTCGCGGAGTGATCCTGGAGCATTGATTCTAAATATGTAAAAATCTAAGTTGAAACTGGATAAATGTTAATTGAACGAATTTCAAATTGGTTGGGATTTAAAGTTTCGATGCAAATGAATCCGTATGTATGAGGAGTCGTTTTTGGACTGCTTTAAAGTCGCAGGCGTGCAAAATGGCAAGATAATCAAATTATGAGACAGTATTTGTGAACGTAGTAAACTTGCGACTAATAAACTTACCGTTGTCTAAAAGTCAAGTCCCAGTTTCTTTCCCAGAGTCATTCCACCTCCCGAGGCTGTATAAGCCTGCCGTCCTAAGCGCAAACAGAAACGTATTTCCTATCAGCACTATCTGTAATGCACTGACAACTGAGACACCTATTTCTGTATTTACGTTGGAGAATTTTTCAATGAAGAAGTTAACGATTTTAAATATGCAGTACGCTAATTTAATCCATTTACTGCTATTTTCACCCGTCCACATATTGCCCGCCTACGACTTTCATTCAGTCCACAAAAACGACTCCTCCTGCGGATGCTATTCATTTGCATGGAGTATTTTTATTAAGTATTTAAATTCTCAATGAAGTAGGCTTACACTATATCGAAGAGACGTTCCTCTTGAACATTGGAATTTTGTGAGACGAAAAAGACTTTCCATTTTGTGGTTACGGCATCCCACACCAAACTTTTAACCTCCGTTCCAAATTGAATGTGAGAGATGATTTTATGTTTCAATGCAGTTGATTTTATGTACTGGAGTATTTCTGCTTGGTCAGAATAATTTAATGACCATTCTGAAATTACAAAAATATTACTTACAAGCAACTAATGCATAATTTATGCCACAACATTGTAAATTGTAAAAATTGTAAACATTGTAAAAATAACTTGGCGGTCGAGGTATCTTGAAATATACTATCTGCAATTTGCAAACCTGGATTTTTTTCGAAAGAATAGCTGTAAAGATGGCTCTGAATATCACATGCACACCCAGGATAATTGTTGACAAGCCACACCCCACCCACATCGGGATTTTTTTCGAAAATTGTAAACGAATTAAGGCCCAATTTATTTTTCAGTTGTATAGCTGCACATACTCCAGATAATCTTCAAGAAGGAGCAATAATTTATTACTTACACAATACACCACATTTATTAATTAAACAGTAACTGTCATTTTAAAATTTAATAAGAGAATACGAATATGAAAAAAAGTTTATTAAATATTTACCCTGCACCAATTATGCATATCGTTGGCGAATTTTCATTTGAAAATAAATTAGGCATTTTGCAAATGCCAAAATGCTTTCGATGTCAAATTCCTTGTAAAAGACTTAACCGACTGGAAATTATTAGGTCAGAATTACAACTAAACACTATATAGTTATTGTCTACTTGTCTACCCACTTCAGATACAACTGCAAGAATCAAAGCTCTCACATGCAAATACTCTCGTAAATGACTAAGTGTTGGTTTGTACTGACTGACAAATGATATACAAAGAGATTGTTTGCATCATTCATGTACAAGCAAACACGACTGAAATGAAAAGGTGAAAAATTAAGGGTGTGCTTACTTGTAGTTATTCTTAACATATATAAACTGTGGTTTACATGAAGGTTACTTAAACTTAACTACTAACATATTAAGCAGGAGCTGAAGACTAAAGAGAAGGGTAAATACAGTGAAATACAGCATTCTATATGTAATTTGTTGTGTTCCATAGCTATGTGTGTATAACAAGGCATCATTCATCATTTCATCATCCGAGATTGAAAAGAACAATAAAGATTAGAAAAAATAGCATTGAGTTTTAAGGATGAAGTACAGGTACAGATGCCATACGAAGTATTAAGGTAGAATTTCGTGAATTTATTTAAAAGAAGAATGGGTTTTTAATGTTCTTAAGCTGTAAAATATTGGTGAGACGGACAAAGGAGTAAAATTCATGTATAATAACCCTTAGTCATGCACTGAGGAAGTACTACGAAAATTGTAAAAGTGGGCTTTTTCATGGATCATTGTCAGTGCTATGCACTACTGTACTACCAGTTGTAGTGTATAAATATAGGTAATGAAAAAATATTCTATTCAGATTGCAATTGCATGCTGTGTCAAATCACGTCTGTCGTCGTAATTATAGACTGTTGTATTGTAATGTAATTAGTTACTACCTATACACTGTAAATGGCTTGCGGTCATTTTGCATGGCTTCTTTCATATGTAGTGCATAATTTAATCATCACTTCTTCCTAAATACCAATATGTTTATAAATCCAATAAAGATTTTCCAACACTTCCATTTATAATAAGTATAGGGGCTTGAGCCAAGCGGCATTTCCAATACAATATATTGCATAACATGCTTACTAAGGATTCAGAAGGGAAAAAGTAGTCTGAATAATATATATTGCAACAGAATCCTGGTAAAATAGCACACGGTATTTACTAATACTGGAATAAAAAATCAAAGTTGCAGATATTTCTTCATGTCATGAGCCACAAATATAATTCTGATAAGACACAGGAATATAATAAGAAAGTGAAACGTAATGATTAAAAGGCAGCTACTCGTTTGAACATTATTTTGGCCGCACTAATTTTTAGGTATACACATTTTTCTATAGGTATATATATCTTGTATTGACAATGCATGCATTAAGCATTCTGTAAGTGACCTTAAGCATTGTATGTTCTCTCAGTAGTAGAGTAGTAGTAACCGTTCCCATATCATGATTATTTTATTGCTAATGCAAGTACAAAGGTGTTATTATAGTTAGCATGACGGTATGTGCATACTACGTGCTGCGTGTTTTGCGTATTTATTCGTGGTTTCTCCAATTTCCGTACACAGTTTACTCATTTAGTTCCAAGAAGGACAAATAAATTTTTGAATGGAAATCGAACCTTTTTAGTTTAATTGTATCACAAACACATTAAACATTTTAGGATCTACCTAATGACAATGCAAATTCTTCTGGAGACGCACATGCGGAACCTAAACACAATAATCCTTACACTTTTATATTTCTCTATAAAAACGCTATTGCAAAACACTTCGCTCATCTTCCTTCCAGCATTACTACAATAGGTGAAAGGGCTTAGTAAACAGATGTGTTGCACTACATTTCATAAGAAATGAGAAGCAAGATAGTAAGCAAGAGTAAACTTACACTTTTTTGGGTTTCACGTCATCGCGGGATTCATATTAAAAGCTTATGCTGGAGCACAAAAAATTGGAAATTTTGTTTGTGTTAAATCCATAATTACAGTTATGCAACCAGAATAAGTATAGGTATGATCATAACCCGAAAAATATAGTAACTTTATGCTCAGCACAGGGTTGCCTTTAAGAAGGATTATTAATAACAAATAATTAAGACATATACATATAAGACATAAGACATGTAAGACAAATTCAAAGATATTCCAAAAATAATTTTACCCAATTTACCTTAGTATGTAGGGTAAAATAACGAATCTTAGGTAAAAATTATCTTTAGGGGTATTGTGGGACCTCTCGTAGCCTCGGTCCGTGGTCAGTAGGTATTGTCTACAGATATTTGCTTTGCATTTAAAGTATATGAAAGTGATCAGATCGCATACCCTATTATATATTTTGTGGTATTTAATGTAACGTCTTTAAAACATAATTTTATGTCGATTTCGAGGATTTTATTTTCCTAGGACGACCTCGATACGTGTATTCTTCAAAAGAAGGAAAGTTTTGTCTTGAGCATTTAATTTTACGTCTGAAGTATCACCATAAAATCACATGAAGCCCTTCCTCTTTTTCAAGTACTAAATTCTTTTATTTGCGTCACTTTGCAATTCGAATTTATTGTGTAGCCATAATTGTAATAATATCTGTACTTGTACAATTGCAAATGAAGCATCAATATAATTTTATGGTTTTAAAATCACCATACGCTCTACATTCAACTTTATTAGAAAGCACGTTTTTTTATAACCCAATGCAAAATGTCTTATAAGTAATTCTGAGCAGCCACCCTCAACGATTTCCTCCTTGAGTGTCTTTTATACTATTTTCATTTGGATATTTGAAAGTGCTACCCAGGGGGTACCTAAAATTATTAATTGCGATGGTAGAAGCAAAGTAATTAATTGTCTCATAAAGAAAATAATGTATTCACTTCAAACAGTAATATCAATACCGCACCACGTATTTGCAGATTTCATTGTCAGTTCCTCAGAATAACATACAGAATATGATGCAAGAAAAGCCTTGTAATTACATAGTGTGTGTAAAACTGTTCCACCGCCACCGTGTCCCACGCTGTATAAATGCCATAGGATATATCTTAAGGTAGACACAAGACCTAAGAATAAAGAGAACGTGTAGCAAGTCGTTTGCAGCCGAGGGCAGGATTTTTTCACTTCACCAATAAATGCATTGCGCACATAAAACCTTAATTGCATAATGAACATTATTGAACATTCAAGCAAAAGCGAAAGCCACTTTTAGACATTCTATTGTTACTGAGAGCAAAACATCACAAGGACATATTTAACGTAGTAAAATCCAGCCTCGTGACTACTTGACAAGTCCCTAAGAAATAAAAAGTAGGGTTTTAGAAGGTGATATGGTATGGTCTACATGTGGTAAATTATCCATTGCAATTTACACATTTTTGCAATTGCAAACCAAATTGTTGCCAATTTCCAAAGTAATTGCTCTGTTTTATGTCCCACAATCGTTAATGGCAAAACGTTGCTGAATGTTCTTAATTTAGTCCTCATTTAATACATTCTTTATTTGTCATAGTAAGTGTTTACAATAGATCGTACATAGAATATATAATAATGTCTCCCGACAAATTAGTTTACATAAGAAATCCATTGCGAAATAATTTCACTAATTAACACTAATGCCGAAGTAGTAATATCGAAGTCATGCATTCAGAAGTTCAATGAATTATGTCGACCTATTTTTATTTGCTTATAATATGTTCATTGGTCTTTATGGTAAATATAATGGTTCTTAGTTGGTATTTGCTATAATTGAATATTGGGAATATTGAGAATGGGGGTTCAATGTGAACTGTAGCTACAAAAATTTCTTGCTTCTTGATTTTTCATTTTTTGGTATCGCAGGATCCTTGCACGTTCAAAGTTGCAGTACTACTTTAAAAGGTTTAAATTTGTTATCTTCAATATTTTTCTATTTCATTTTTTTGAAGACACATTCTTGTACAGGAACCGTAACTGTACAGTCATCGATTCGATCTATTATACCAGTCCTGATGCTTTTCTACACAAGCAAAAGCATAAATAGAAAACATCAGGTAGTTGTATTGGAGGAAAAATGTTCCGGTTTTGGAGTAATGGGAGTATACTTAGTACACTTTTAAAGTTTATAATAATATTATGTTCCCTTGTTTTGGATATGTCGTCTGCTAATGCAATAACAAGTTAAATCTTACATAGAAAAAATGTGGGGCGGGGACTACAGGCAGGGTAGTTCACTAGAACTGAAACCTGATTTTAAAGCAGATTATTAATATCTTATAGAAATAGTGTGGTTATGGTTAAGGTCACATAAATGTTAAAGTACAGGATTTGTTTGGGAAAATTGACTAAGCTGAGGAACTTTTGAAAATTGTGTAACAAGATTTTCGTAACTCAAACTACAGAATGTTCACTATCACTGTTTTGCAATAAGCAAATGTTGCTCTCAACCTCAGTTTCGTCATTAATATAAGGATTTTCGCAAGTTTCCAATGGATTATAGTCCTGGTCTTCATAAATCGCGAGTTGCTCATTTGTTGGAAATCCATGTAAATGGTACTCATCATAAGCTTCACCTCTGGAGGCGAATTCTTCATACTTGGGAATATCAAAAGTATGATCGTTCAACTTTTCTTCACTTCCAAAAGTAAAGTGATCGTCTTGGGAAGATGATTTCGTCACTTCATATTCCTTTAAAAATGCTTCATCTAATGTAGGATTTTTCTTATAATCATGTTCCAGTTGTTTTTTAAACTCCTTATGGAAATAATCGTTAACCACTTTGAGCACGCCTTTGCTGTATAGCCCAATTACTCCTAATGCTACAATAACTTTAAAAACTATAACTCCGGACATAATGGCTTTATTTTTTAGTTGCTGGTAGTGTAATTCAATTGTATATGTATTCCAGAAAGGAAATAGCACCGTCTTTTATTTGAGACCAACTGAGAACAAACATGACAAATACAGAATTGAATAGAACGAAATATTGCATGTATTCAAGAGCTTCCGGAGTTTGTAATCTCGAAAACCAACTTGTATTTTCTGGTACGACTTTTTCTTCAACTACTAGCTTATCTTTTCTTTTCGACTTTGACGAACTTTTGTTTCCAGTTTTGCTTTCTAATTTTTTTGGAGATTCAGAGGCTTCAGGTGAATTGTCCTCGTCAAGCAACAAAGGCATTATTGGAGCTGTCACCTTTTCTTGGTTGATTAAGAATTTACTTTTTTAGATGCATTACAGATTCTCTTTAGTAAGTAAATCAAAGAACACACTTTGAGTTGATATTAAAATAATAAATTGTAAAAAATGGTATTGATGAATGGTGAATGGGAATGGAATGTAGTGCTCCGGTTCGAAGCGACGAGAAAACTAAAAAAATGATTATTACTACCAATCATTTTGACACTGCCAAACAAAAGTCAGAGTTATAGCGTATGTGACATTTGTAAGTCATCTCCAGTCTTGCCAATAGGATTATCAATCCTAAACCACATTTGACATTTGCATGGCTTCAAATGGTATTTGGAATTATGGGCAAAGTTTTGCTATCTACTATCTACTTTATCTAGTTCGATTACTTTATTACTATTCTACTTAAATTTCTTGAAAATAATTTGTGAATTAGTATATTTACAGTTTACCTCACTGAAATACAGGGTATAAGTAATAGAACTAGTAATACGAACTTTTAAATAATTGTTAGCCAAATTTATTAATACCCTACTAAATTCAGGGCTGGGCAACAAAAGGACGATAGAAACAAAGTTGAACAAAGTTTTGTTTCTCATTCTTACATATGCATGTCATGATAGTTGATGTTATTTTATCAATACTGGATTGAATGTTTTTCTATTTGCAATTTACACAATCTATATACAAAGCAACAAACTTTGTAGGCACCCAAATAAAGTAGTGCTTTTCCTGAATCGGTTGACGTGTCAGGAAAGGTTAAAATATTTCACAATTTCATAGTATTTCCATTACAAAGAGGTTTTCTGAATCCTTTAATTTTATTTTTTATTTTGTATGTACATATAGTACATGAATAGGAAGTTTACATTTGAATGTCGATGAGGTGCTCAAAATGTGCTACAATGCCTAACAAAGTTGAGACTTACGAACAGAGAGAGATTAAGAGATTATAAAGAGGATGGGAGAACGGGTCGCAATCGTATTTTCAAATGAATATGATTTTTGTTCATGTTTCATGTAAATGTAGTCAGATAATATTTGTTCTTGATAAATACGAGATAAGTATTTACTACGTATAAGTATTTAGTACGTTCCTATTCAGATAGTCCCAAACACCAAGTTCGCGAATTTCTCGTTTGTGAATACTTGTTCAGAATTCACAAAAATATTATTTATAGAATTAATTATGTTGCGAATTCTCTGAGCAATGCTTATGATATTCAAAAAGCTCTCACTTTACATCGTTATCACGTAATAATGTTATTATTACTCTTTTTATTCATGAGCTGTGATGTGTTACTTCTGAAAACCACAAGGAAATTAGGCAATGATTTTTATAACCTATAAAAATTCTTTTTGGTTTTTCCTACCAGGGAGTGAGGACTCAGTGGGGTGTTTCTAAAAGAATGCTTTTATGCCATTTTGGTCACAAAATTTTTCTTATCCAGGAGAATTCTTTAATAATGCGGCCAAAAATAGACATTTTCTTTTTGGGAAATGAATTTGATATCACGTTACAGCATTTTAGACTTCCAGAGAAATAGCGATTTTCCACGTTGAGAGTTGGGATTGGGACTGTCTGAATCGTACCGTATCACTTTTCTTATCTGTCTCACGGCAGATAAAGAAGACTGAAAGGAAACAGTGAACCAGGGTTCCCTGGCTCTAACTGTTTCGTATAATTTAATTTGCCTAAGCAATGGAATCATCGGTGTAGGATTTTCTATAATGTTATAACCTTGTCAATTCATATTTTATTTCTTACGCTTTGCGTAGTTCTAGGCAATCTATTGCAATTTTCAAGTATCAAAAGAATCAAAAGATTCAAATAGCTGTATAAACAATAACAATGATATGTACAAATGTACCGACAATATTATGTGTCAATTTTTCCGGAAAATCTGGAAAAATATTCTGAAGTCCTGCTTAGTTAGTTTTGCAATCTGTCTGCCACAAATACTGATAAATCCCATGGATCAATTTATCTTTTGCTGCAAAACAAAAATATAATCAGAATCAGACCAACTGTAAAAGAAGGGAATTGCCTTCTAAAAGGAAACCGATGGGCAATGGGTTGTATTATACATGATTACTAGTTACCACCCAAGTTAAAAGATGACCCACATTAAGTAGTATGATACCGCTGTGGATAGTAATACTAGGTAAGCATCGATAAAGACTGATATTGATATACGATATATCAATATTCGTATTTTCTATACAAGTCGCAGTGCATTAAATTGATTCGGCATTAACTTACCAAGTCGATATAGACAATAAATAATTTATTATCCAGCTGAAAATGTGAAGGTGTATCACTATAATTAGAAAATACCACTAATTATGAGAGTTATACATTTGCTAAAAGCAGTACTTTTCCGTGGTTTTATCGGTCTGTACAAAACGCAGTTATTTAAAGTAATAATAGGAATATTGGTATTTATATTTGTTTGTGATATCTCCGGTGTTCACAGGCATCTACTTGAGAGAGATTACAGTGAATTCGGATACCCAATAGAAGAAGATGATTTTATAGAAATTGTTCAAAAGTTCAGGTATTTTTACATTTTTGAAAATTGTATACTTTTTGCATTTTCCAACGAAGTGAAAAATTAGTAATTAATTCTTATAATTACATGATTTTGACAGTAATAATCAACCTACAAGAGTACAACCAATTAACCTGCTGTATTCTGAAGTAAAATTCATCACAACAGCGGACAAGGGTTGTCCTGGACCGTATGAATTTCTTATTTTAGTGAAATCTGCTCCTGGAAATTTCGACAATAGGGATGCCATCCGTACCACATGGAAACTATACGCAAGAATTCCAGTAAAAATTGTTTTCTTTATTGGAAATTCGCCAAAAAGCCTGAATACTCTAAGTACAAAATTGAGAAATAGTTACACTAACGGAATTCTTTCGGAAACAACTGTTCAAGATGCAATAGACAAAGAAATCGTGAAGTATGACGATATTGTTCGCTTAGATTTTGTAGACTCTTATTACAATAACACGATAAAAACAATGATGGAACTACGATGGGCTGTTGAAACGTGCTATAATTTTCAGTATGCTTTATTGGTTGATGATGATTACTATGTATCCTTAAAAAATCTTGCAAGATTTGTGAAGAATCCGGAAAATTATCCTAAGCCTCCAGATACGGAAACAGATTTGCAGTCAGAAAACAAACTATATGCCGGATTTAAAATGGTTGTATCCCCCCACAGACACAAAATAGGTATTATAGCAGCATTTGCAAATAATTCGTAAATTCTGTAATTAAAGTAGTTATTTAAAAATGTTTTGTTTCTGTAAAATAATTAGGTACAAAATGGTTTTTGCCTCTCTCGGAATATCCCTTTGATCATTTCCCTCCTTACATCACAGCAGGAGCTATTCTCTTCTCGAAGCAAGCTTTATTTGACATTTATTATGCGTCCTTCTTTGTAAAACACTTCCGGTTCGATGACATATTCATTGCAATTTGCGCAAAGAAAATGGACATCAAAGCAACGAATTCAGATTTTTTCAGATTCTGGGCGGTGGGGGACGAATCACCCGAAGAACATTTGGTTGCTTCACATGGCTTTAGAGATCCTGATAGACTCTTTAGATTCTGGAATGCTCAAAGAAGTTTAGATTTTACCTGAACTTGTAAGTTGCAAGGTTGCATGCAGCCCATTTATGTTTTAAATAGTACTCAAAACTTAATAGCAATTAGCTTAATTTATTTCATTACATTTCCACTACCTGCAAGTTATTTTTATGTTTGTGTCTTTATCCTTAAAATGATAAACCTTTAATTATGCTAATGTAATATGTAACTATGAGTAAGTAAAGCATGAAAGAAGTGATTTTTATGTTGTAACTATTTGTAATGATTTTGTACAATGTTAGTAAAGCATAAATTGTTGTGATCTTAGTTTACAAAAGGCAATAAAATAGGCAGATGAAGGTGATTAGTTTTAAAATATTTTGTATTTGTGCTCGTATAAGGTATTCAAAGAATATAAAGTAATATTTCTACAAATAACATAAAAGTACACACTTCGTAGCAATTGTATGTATATCTTATTTAGATTTTTCATCTGTTTTCACCCAAGTCATTCATTAGCCTTACCCCTTTCCATACAACTGAAAACACCGTCATAATCAAAAGGTAAGTACATCGGTGTCGGTACTCTAAGATTATGGTTACAGTCGATGCATTTAAGTTTCCTCGGAGGATTTGAAAATTGACATCTTGGACATTGGGATAGATTTTCTTCATCGGAGTCAAATAATGAATCTTCAGATAACTTTCTTGGGATTATTTTAACCTTTCCAGGTTCCCTAAATTTAAAAAATACAGTATTGCAAACTTTTTATTGTCCATAGGATTTAGGATTGCAAAATCAGTCTTTAAACTTACAAGAATTTAGTCCAACATCTTTTTACATGATCTTCATATTCAGAAAGACGGAGGTCTACCTTATTGCAACCATAGTCGGCGTACTGACAGGCAAAAATAGGTGAACCAATGACATTTTCCAGTGGATAATTTCGAATTTTTGTGAAAGATCCGTGACAATATGCACATTTCTGTATTTGTAGTTTAGGACGACAAGAGCTGCAAACGAAATGTCCATTGATGCAATTGTAAATGGGGGGATTAGGAACTTCTCTGCACACTGGACATTCTACTGCACGGATCAACTTCTCTACATCAGTGTATCTCGTACTCCTCTTTTCTTTGCTTTGCCTTGTAAATTATGTAACAAATACCATAGCATATACAAATACAAAGTTAATACGATTATCAACAAAAGGGAAATGCGTTAATTAAATAATTAAATAATTAAAATGATTTACCTCACTCCTAGATTATCCATTACACTCATTGTCCCGACAAAAACTATGCTGCAGTTAGTGCAGTATGTCTTACTAGTTTTTCCTATCTTTCTAATGGACTCAACAGCATGGATTCTCATTTGAAAATATGGAAATTGTTACGTGGCCAGATTGACTCTGTTGAACCAAAATGGATAAAGTTAATAACTAAATAAGGAAGTATATTGCATATGATCTAATATTGAATTGAGATTAATGCGTTATTTGTAGAATGTTGACAAAGTTATGATTTCCGGAGTTGGGTTCATTAGTTTAACTAATATTTAGCTGTCAAATACCTATAAAACTATGCATAAAATAATAAGGTACTGGAGTAGCTATGTAACTATGTAGAAATTATATGCATAACACTTTGTAAATGTATGCAATATAGATATGTAGTATAAACATGAGTAATGTACGATAAAGGTAAACTTACTCACCAATGAATTAGACAAACCTGTTACACGGAGTGTATATTATTGCCATGAGTTTTACCAAGATTTCAAAAATGTAAAAATCGCAGTTTATGAGGTTTTGTGCTATGCTGAAATTAGTAATTTATTTTTAGAATATGTACATAAAGTCTAAAGTACAGTTTTGCATAAAGTACTTGAACGCGTTTACTATGTGGTTTGATTTTGATTATTATACATGTTGTGGGAAATGAAAGATATTTACATTGTACCTGCTGACTATTTTTAATTGGTGCTTGGTTTGGTACTACAGAAGGGAAGATACTTGAAGATGAGGAAAGCTGATGTGCAAATGCTGTTGTTGTGTTTTTTCAAAGCTAATATTTAGATCAAACACTAGCATGATTAGATTAGGTACAAATATTATACTCAGAAATGGAATATATTTAATGGGTACTTAAAATAATTTAAAAAGTCACTAAATTATTTCAAAATGTCCCTAAAATTAAATTAATTTGTCAATTTTTAAGGTGTCCCTAGGAATCATGAATAGTTCCCTAAAAAATAATTTAAAAAGTCCCCATTTTCACTGAAAGTATCCATATATGTAAATGTTCAAAATACTTTTGTTTATTAATGTTTAAGAAGTTATAAAATATAAATATAATTTGCTATTTTCTCAGGTACTGATAATACGTAATGTCACTGCACAAATTTGTTATATAGTATCCAATCAACAACTAATCATAGCCCAATGAGTGCTTTGCTGGGACCCTTCGGTCACCCTCTTTTCCTTTTTCCGCTAAGCGGTATAGCTTTGGCAGCTGGAGAAAAATGAAATAATTTGTACATGGAAGCAATGTACAAATTACAACAACAGCAGCAAATTGCAAGTTTTTTTGAATACCTCGTCGGAAGAAATGCAAAGTTAAATCTTTTCTTTGCTATGTCTTCATTTATTTTATTACGTGCCTCCAGATCATCGATGCACTTCAAATAGGCTACACATGCCCTTCTTACATGATGGTGCAATTAATAATGTTCTACCCACTTCTTAGAATAAACCGTACCATAATCTGTTTAACCAATTCGTTGATAAAGAAATGTAATGCCCTTTCTCAATCTCAGTGCCTAAGACGTTAACCATACCGTCCTACCGCCCAGTCTTCTGGTTGTACCTATTACCTATACCTATTATACCTGGTCCATGATGCAAAGACATTAAATATTGGCAGTTCTTCAGATAATAACCAATTGAATATGTACTTTGAAAGTTCTTAAACATTAATAAACAAGTACTTTCAGTATATACATGTATGGATAATTTAAGTGAAAACAGGGGCTTTTTAAATTATTTTTTAGGGAACTATTCATGATTCCTAGGGACACCTTAAAAATTGACCCATTAAATTATTTTTTAGGGACATTTTAAATTATTTTAGGGACCACTTAATAGGCATCCCTCAGAAATTGCGGAGTCAAACATTTTAATGCATCGTGCACGCAAAAATTCACTTTATTGAAAAAAATACAGATATTATTAATTCGGTTAGAATAAATTTTCTGTAAGTTTATTTTTTAGTACTTTAAAAGAGTGATAACATGACATAATGAAGGACTCAAGTGTACACTTTTTGAAAGACTGTTCAATTGTTTTTAATGAAGTCAAATACTGCATGTCCTCTCAAATAATTCTTTTACAAAAATTTTTGATCTTATCTGTCCGGTTTGTCATTACTATACTGCTGCCAAACTTTTATAGCCTTTTCAAGTTCAGACGGATTTAACTTGGGAAAATATTTATTTATCACTGGGATAATCTCTTCATAGCTATCATAATGGGTAACATTTCTATTTTCTCTTGTAGCTATTACTATTGTGGTTCCGAGAATAAGAATAAAATTGTAGTCAGTTGCTTCAGCTGCATCACCATCAACAAAATGCCGAAATAAAAACGCGACTCTGAGAAAAATTGAATTTTCAGAATCTGTAAAAATTTCATGCATTGAACTATCAAAGGTGCTCAATGTTACAGGCTCCAAAGTAAATGTGTAACGTATATCGTCAGTTTTTGCATCCGGCTATAGCAGGAAATTGTAAATAAAAAAATATTTACACTTAACAATTTTAAAGCTTACTCATGTTCAAATATCTTACTAGTAAGTGAAATATTAGGAATAAGAACTGCATTTGAAATTACGGATACTTACAAAATCTCCTTTAATATAGCTTCCCTTCATGTGCACTCTTTGATAAATGCCCTCTTCCGTACGCCGGTACTCAAACGGATACCCGGCAGCCGTGACTCTATAAGGGAGTTGATTTAGAGGAATTACTTCCTCACAAGGAGCTCCACAAGCCACATCCACGAAAAATAATTCATTTTCCGGGAAACGAACTATAATACAGATATGGTTATCTCGATTTGAAGCTAGTACGTTTGCGGCTATTGGGAAACAATCATATCCTAAATACTTCAAAACAAGATACAGAAAGTAATTCTGATGTATGCAGACTCCACCGATTCCTTTCGATCCTACTTCAATTATTTCGTCTAATGATGGCCCATGTCGCTTGTCAATCTCTTCAGCTGACATTGAAACATTCTATTAAAGATTATAATATATTACTGTAGTAGTTTTACATTGTATCTTGAACACAATTTTTAGCAAAAATGATTTACCAATTAAAGGATAGAGTTATACAAAAATGCAATAACAGAATAGATCCGTTACTTCGAATGTTGGGCAAAATATGCTATTATTATGTGAGAGTTATAGATAAGTTATAATTATTACTTGAAAATAGGCCGTGTTTACAAAACTTTTGACGATTTTTCTTAAAATTTCTAGTCTCTTAGAATGGAAAGGATTATCTTTGACTGTTTTCCAATCTCGAATTTTAATAATATTTGTTAGAAAGTTTTCTATTTTCGGCTCCAGCGAATCCATTTCTTCTGGACGGCTAAATGCTTACTAACTTCACTTAATGATCTATCTCTATTTGAAGGTCGGATCTTTTAAACTTACGGGCCACTTGTCTGCAAGTTATACTCATGCCAGTCTATCTATAGTATAGTGTTTCACGATATCACGATATATAATCAGCAAATGAGTACTCATTAAAAGCACGTTACATAAAGTAAAGCAATTAAGTAACGACAGAACATAATTGCAATTGTGTTCTGTTGTTAAAAGTACCTAAAGAGGTTTATAATACCTAAAGTGCAACAACGCGATGGTTATTTGGCTACATAGATAGAGTCTGTCTATCTGATAGACTAATGTTTTGTATTACTGCTCTCGGGGGGAAATACTATTAGTAGGTATTACAGTGTGTGCTACTGGTAATATATTTTATGTAGCTCAGAAGGTAGACTTATAGGAAGATAATATTAGACATAGGAGTAGGTAGAATACATAAATTCATTTAATATCGAAAATCATACAAAAAGTTAACTCATGGCAGATTGAAACTATTCAATCTGCGTTCGAACACTCATCTAACTTCGCCACCGAGCCATGAGACTATCTACCTGTAAATTCTTACTCCTAGTCTATTCAGGGAGACATGGAATATCCATGTCACACTGGATTCTATGTGACATGGATATTCCATGTCTCCCTGAATAGACTAGGAGTAAGAATTTACAGGTAGATAGTCTCATGGCTCGGTGGCGAAGTTAGATGAGTGTTCGAACGCAGATTGAATAGTTTCAATCTGCCATGAGTTAACTTTTTGTATGATTTTCGATATTAAATGAATTTATGTATTCTACCTACTCCTATGTCTAATATTATCTTCCTATAAGTCTACCTTCTGAGCTACATAAAATATATTACCAGTAGCACACACTGTAATACCTACTAATAGTAATTCCCCCCGAGATGGTGTCGGCAGGGTGACGATGCATAGGCGTAAAAACCTATGTCCCGTACTTCTCATTAGCCAAGTAGAGTTAGCAATAGTTAGTATATTATATGGTCAGTGTGACTTATACTTTCCTCTGTGAATAGTAAGACTTCCAATAAGCAGCACAAGAAAGATAGGAACAACACAACGACATTAGGTTAAGTATATTCGGTCAGTGTGACTTGCCTTCCTCTGTGAATAGTAAGCCTTCCAATAAGCAGCACAAGAAGCAGGAACAACACAATGGCAATAGGTTAGTATATATAGTTATAGGGATTAGTGAGAAAAGAAGATAGGAGTCGATTATCATATCAGTAATTTCCCTATTCTCGAAATCAGAGAGACGGACGTGAGGAATCAAAGCCGTACAGTGTGTGCAAAAGAGGAGACCGACGAAAGGGAATGTGACATGGATATTCCATGTCTCCCTGAATAGACTAGGAGTAAGAATTTACAGGTAGATAGTCTCATGGCTCGGTGGCGAAGTTAGATGAGTGTTCGAACGCAGATTGAATAGTTTCAATCTGCCATGAGTTAACTTTTTGTATGATTTTCGATATTAAATGAATTTATGTATTCTACCTACTCCTATGTCTAATATTATCTTCCTATAAGTCTACCTTCTGAGCTACATAAAATATATTACCAGTAGCACACACTGTAATACCTACTAATAGTATTTCCCCCCGAGACTGCATTTGCATGATTTGCACTTTCAACTATTGCACTATTTGCACGATTTGCACTATTATGAGCAAAGTGCAACTCTTATTTCATTTACACATAATATGCCATCGTATGATGATGCTACTACGCTGACGGTTTAAAATGGCGAAAAATAATGGCACAATATGAAAACTATCCAGAGTAAAGATTGTTCAATTGTGGAACAAAATCACCACATTTCGTGTGTGATACGTTGCCGCATTCCATAAGAATCAGAAAAGGGAAATGTTTAAATAAACTGCTTACAAAATGAAACACATCAACACATGTCCATAGATATACTTCATCTAATTCTATGGATGTAGACATACTACCTATTACTAAACATTTTGCAGATATTCAGTGAAGTGCGTGCATATAAGTATTGGTTTCCGGCTTTACTATTGAACGTGAAGAATTGAATCAAATATCCAAAATTGAATTATAAGCAGTGTTAATTGGCTTTTGCAAATGTACCTTATTATTTATTCATTGTATTTTTCTTGGTTTTTAAGAAATCATTACCTGAATTACCTCAGTAAATTATCGTTTACGCAAGACAAGTTTATGGTGTTTTGGGTACAACGTAAAAACTCCTTGCTCACTTTCAAAAGTACAAGGATTATTTTTGTCTGATTCTACTTTAAAACGTTGAAAAAGGCTTGCAGTAAATATAAATAGTTGGTCTTTCGCAAAGGTCTCTCCTGGACAAGATCGCTTTCCAATAGAAAATGGCATAAATGCTTCATGCCGAATTAATTCACTTCCATCTTCGTTGATAAATCTTTCAGGGCGAAAATTTTGTGGGTCACCCCACACTTTAGGATCTTTCAAAATTTCACCATGATTTGCTAAAACGGTTGTCCCTTTAGGAATAATGTAACCTTGAAGTTCAATTGTTCCATGAGTAGCACGAAAGTTTTGAGGTACGAATCCAGTATATCTTATCACCTCATTCACAACAGCCTGCGTGTAGAGCATTCTGTAAAAGAGGTGATAATAATAAAAGCAATTTTTAAAATCTCGAATTATCCTAAGTATTCGTTTTACTAATTTTTAAAGAACCCAATAAGAATTTAAGTAAGTTAGATTAACCATTAGCTACATACTTGCTTCTATCCGCTAGAGAAGGTTGGTTTTCGAGTCCTATAATAGTTTTAATTTCTTCAAAAAGCTTTTCCTGTTTTTCGGGGTAGTGAGCCAGTGTAAGAGCTATCCAGGAGAGTGTCACCCCAATTGATTCAAACCCGGTAAAAACCACGTCAGAAAGTGAATGCACCATGTTTGCTTCTGTTCAATAATAGTTATGACACAATTCATGAAACTGCATCATAGGACTTATAATTAATTTAGTGAAGAATCTGAACTATTTAAAACTTTACCTCCCACTGATTTATAAAAGCTGGATTGTGGATCTGTTGTTTCCTTGATTTGTTTTAAATAGCAATCGATTAAGTCTCGTTGGACATCTTCATTGTAGCTGTTTTTGTGCTCTATAATTTGTTTTCGAAGGACATCATGCATATCGGAAATATTCTTCACAAAGGCTTTGTGTTGAGATAGTTTTAAATATTTTGTCCAGGGAAACATCAAGGACGTAAAAAACGATTTTCCATCTTTCAAATTTCTAAAATATTAATCATAAATATGTATATTTTTCCCCAATATGATATTCTACCTTCTACGGTGTATAGAACTCTTACTGCTGCTTAGTGTGCATAGTTAACAGATTGTGTAGTAGCATATTCATGTATGTTTTATGTAATTAATAATTGTTATTACTTAGAAGACAATTCAAGAATTTTGTTGAAATTGGGATCCTCCTTTTTAAAACGTTCTCCAGTTGCGATTTCCCAAACGCTGTTTACAGCAGCTGCGTTAAATTCTTGACGCAAATCAACTGGAGATCCCACTTTAGATTCTAGCTCGGTAATAATTTCTAGAGCATCGTTTTGTAACCGATCGTTGATAGATTTGGAACCGAAACCAAAATCCTTGAGATTTTTTAACATAAATCGTCTTTGTTCCGACCATAAATTTCCGTTGGTAAATCCTATACCAGCTGCAAGATATTATAAATACACGAGAACGCAAATTGTTAGGAGATTACACTTACAAATATGAGTGATTGAAGTGTTTACTATGTGCAAGTAATTTAATTCTTTTCTCACCTGGAATGCCTCCATTTGTTTCATATGCTAGAGGCGCAAATGGTCTTTCTAGGACCTCTGACTGAACGTAGGCTTCTCTTACTAATTTATAGTCATTAAGAACTACTGCTCTGTTAAAATAAAAAATATTTGTGTATCTCTGTTTATTGCATTTTTTGTAAATTTATTAAGGATTAAATATTTTGTTTATTACCTTAAGCTTCCTAAGTTCACGGAAAATATGTCACCATACGTTTTCCTTAAGCTTGAAAACGCTTCAAACTGGTTGGGCAGTAACTGAAATAAATTTCCAAAAATTGGCATGCCCATCGGTCCTAAAGTTAGTTAAAGAAGAAATTGTGTTATTTTTTCCCATTGCAGTTGACTTTTATATTCATGCATTTTGTGGTTATGTTTCGCATGTGGCATTTGTATTTTGTTATTGTCGCATATAAAGTTTGCATTAGTTCAATAATAATTTATGTCGCAATTGTTGAATTTAAAATGTCCTAAAACGACTGGGCGCTCAAAGCAGAATACCCTTTTTCTACAAATAAACCTTGACTACGTATTAATTTCATATAAACTCTTCAGCTCTAGTAACTTTACTACATGCATGTCGCTAAGTAGTCGCCAGTGGTTTAAGGAAATGAACAATGATACAAAAATGAACAATTTCAATAACTTACCCGGAGGAAGTTTTCTCATGCGATTTTGAAAATGCAAAAGAAAATTCAAAGCCACAGCACCCACAAATATGCAACCAAATAAGAGTAACCAAATCATTTCAACTTTTAAATAGTTTTCAGTTAATATACAAATGTGAAATGTCAAAAGTACGGTTAAACAAAATAAACTTAGAGAACTTTGACACAAATATCTCGGCAAGTTCAGTGTGGTGTATGGGCTTCCAATTCCAGCACCTTTATCTGCAGAATAGAGAACAAGTGAAGACTTCTTTCAGAAACATCCATATACATTCTCATTTGCCTTTTGAGCCCTCCAATAATACTATAAATTTGTACCTATACATTATTTGTTATGTATACAAAATGTATCATGTAACACGTGCTATGAAATTAATTTTGAGTGTTCAAAGTGCATGTATGCATATGTTATGTTAGGTGAACTGAGCATATAGAATTACCAACCCAAACCCCATACCACCGTATCTAAGGGAGTATTGCATTCTCTGGACAGAAGGCCAGAGAAATAAATCTCCAAGGTTAAGATTACACTTCAGCCCCTATCACTTAACCACCCCACGGGTAGTCTGTCCCTTATGACACTAGTAAGAGACGAGTATAAAAATAGTAAAATAAACATAGTACCACAATAGCAATGCAGCATCCTCAATTTCTTAATCTTATAACTACAGTGAGAGCCGCTACAAAGTTTACATGGGACTACTAGTGTATAAGAAAGTACATGTGTAAGTATGCTGCTTTATTCATATCCGCTCCACCTGTACACCTCATGAAATTTTCTCGTTCTAAATGCTTATTTGTTATTAATTAATTATGCATCAAATTGTGAATTTCCTTGTTTTCGTAACCATAATGCAGTTGACAATTGTTCAATGTGACCACCTTCAGTGGCAATACAGAGGTCCAATCTTTCATCCCAAGTTCGCCGAGTGTTAGCCAACATTTCTGGTGTAATATTATTGCAGCATTCCACAATCCTCTCTTTCAGTTGGTCAAGATTTTCCGGTCTTGTTCGGAAGACTTGTGATTTCAGGTGGCCCCAAACAAAAAAGTCAAGAGGAGCAAGGTCAGGTGACCTTGCAGGCCACTCAACACTTCCTCTTCTCCCGATCCAATGTGGAAATGTGTCATCAAGCCAATCTCTAACTTGATAAGCAAAATGTGGCGGAGCGCCGTCCTGTTGAAACCAGATGTCTTCTGTCTTCCAGGATGCGTATTTACAAGCCCTAAATGGTACAGGGCCCTTTTCAAAAATCCCGCCCCAGAAATCGCGTTTTCTTCTAACCTAACCTAACAAAACATAAACATAACCTACCTATGTAAAAGGTCCTGAACCATTTAGTGTTTGTAATTATGCTTAGGATGATTTCGATTGAACTCTTGTGCAGTTTTCCTGTACGACAACTGTCCACTTAACCTGATTATTTCAGTTCGCTCGGCAATTGTCAGCTGCATTATGGTTACGAAAACAAGGAAATTCACAATTTGATGCATAATTAATTAATAACAAATAAGCATTTAGAACGAGAAAATTTCATGAGGTGTACAGGTGGAGCGGATATGAATAAAGCAGCATACTTACACATGTACTTTCTTATACACTAGTAGTCCCATGTAAACTTTGTAGCGGCTCTCACTGTACTTGTTTTTGTACATACCTACCCGTCCTGGAAACTCTGTCTTATACTCGCGGCTTTGCTGTTGGATTAGGCAAATCCATTATGATATAAACTAACCAGAAGCTCAAAAGCAACCTTTCTATCGTTCCGAACTAAGGGCTTCCAGGATTCCAACTTGGAGTATCGCATAGGACTAGTTAACTACGTGAACCAGTAACCTAACTGAACTTCTCGTTCAGAGTGCATATTTACATTACTGAGTTTAAGAAGGATTACTATATTTACTTTAGTACCCGTCACATTTAACAGTTTGTTATTACTTTCTTCCCAGTAGTTCACAAGTTTTGAGTAAATACAGTAGTACATTGTAATTGTTGAGACACGGGGAAAACTATTATTATTGTCATTGTGCTTATAATTATGCCCCAATTATGTTTATGGTAATTAAGGAGGACGATAACATGCCGAGTTTTACATTCTATGAACCAAAAGCACTTCAGAGTCAGTGAAATTCAGTAATTAGTTTCATGGAGATATTATAGGTAATGAACGAGTCTTGCAGAAAACAATTAGGCTTAAATCTATTATTACTATTAAAGTTCCGTTAAAGTTTTCATACACATAAACGGTGATGGAAAAGGTACTAATTATCATAACAAAACCGCAAATACGTTCTGCTTTTATGGAAATCGCAATAACAATAGTTTTCGCTGTTCCATGCCCATGCTAAAGGCCTACAAAATGGGTTGAAGTATTTTAATTGCAATAAAAGTTTAGCATACCGCATTATTATAGACATCCATGAATGAGGTTCTTATAGGGGGTATGCATGCAGCATATAATAACTGCAAATATTACATAATATAATTATGTAAGTTGTTTGTGATTTTTCATCTAACTATATAAATGCACTCATGTACATATTGAAGAATAAGAGATAAGAAATTGTATATAACTTAAGGTTTATGATATACATGTAAGTAAGTTAGTAAGTATTTATTCAGTTTCCGACTTTCTACAATGAGTGGATTATACGTGAAGAAATGAATTAAATATCCATTTAATGTTTAATCTATGTGCTAATTCGGATGTACAAATGAACATGCCTATCTGTTTCATGGTTTTAAGCAAAAAATTACCCTCAGTATATTATCGATTACGCAAGACAAGTTTGTGATGTTTTGGATACAATGTAAAAATTCCTTGCTCACTTTCAAAGGAACAAGGATTATTTTCGTCCAATTCTACTTTAAAATGTTGAAAAAGGCTTGCAGTAAATATAAACAGTTGATCTTTCCCAAAAGTCTCTCCTGGACAAGATCGCTTGCCAATCGAAAAAGGCATAAATGATTCATACCGAATTAATTCACTTCCATCTTCGTTGATAAATCTTTCTGGCCGAAAATTTTGTGGGTCACCCCATACTTTAGGATCTTTCACAATTTCTGCAACATTGGCAAAAACGGTTGTGCCTTTAGGAATGGTGTAACCTTGAAGTTCAATAGAATCCAGAGTACCACGAAAGTTTAGAGGAATGAAACCGGTGTATCTTATCACCTCATTCACAACTGCTTGTGTGTAAAGCATTCTGTTAAGATATAAAAGCAAATTATACTTCAGTACGTATTCGTTTTGCTAATTTGAAAAACTCGATAAGAATTTAAGTGAGCTAAGTTAACCATAAATTACATACTTGCTTCTATCCGATAGAGAAGGTTGGTTTTCGAGTCCCATAGTAGTTTTTATTTCTTCAAAAAGTTTTTCTTGTTTTTCGGGGTAGTGAGCCAGTGTAAGAGCTATCCAGGAGAGTGTCACCCCAATTGTTTCAAACCCATTGAAAACCACATCAGTAAGTGAATGCACCATGTTCGCTTCTGTTCAATAATAGTTAAGACAAAGTTCATTAAACTGTATCATACGAATTATCTTATAATTAACTGTATTGGTAAAAAATATGAACTATTTAAAACTTTGACTATACCCCCCACTGATTTATAAAAGCTGGATTGTGGATCTGTTGTTTCCTTGATTTGCTTTATATAGCAATCGATTAAGTCTCGTTGAACATCTTCGTTGTAGCTGCTTTTGTGCACTGTAATTTGTTTTCGAAGGATATCATGCATATCGGAAGTATTCTTCACAAAGGCTTTGTGTTGAGATAGTTTTAAATATTTTGTCCAGGGAAACATCATGGACGTAAAAAATGCTTGGCCATCTTTCAAATTTCTATAAACATTAAAAAAATATATCGCAAATGGGGTATTTTAAATTCAATATTCTGCATTGCTCATTCAGAAGTGCATTTCTATTAAAACTTATCTTATAATATCATAAAACAAAATACAAAGTGGGTCAAGGAATTAAGCTAGTCAGTAATAAATATACCCTCCTAATGAAAGTGACAGCGCATTATATACCGCCCCCCCCTGTGGTCATTATTTCGATATTTCAGAGGGTTGAAACAAAAAGTACATTGGAGTATACCTAATGCCTTGTTACCGATTATCCACATAGCGTTTTCACATGGTGTCACTGTTTAGATATTTGGCCTGAAATTCTAGTTTAAAACAAGACTGCCCTCACCTCAATCCACTTTTTCAATAAATAGGATGTATGTAATTAGTACTTATTACTTAGAAGACAATTCAAGAATTTTGTTGAAATCGGGATCCTCCTTTTTAAAACGTTCTCCAGTTGCGATTTCCCAAATGCTGTTTACAGCAGCTGCGTTAAATTCTTGACGCAAATCAACTGGAGATCCAACTTTAGATTGTAGCTCGGTAACAATTTCTAGAGCATCGTTTTGTAAGCGAGCGTTGATAGATTTGGAACCGAAACCAAAATCTCTGAGATTTTTTAACATAAATCGTCTTTGTTCCGACCATAAATTTCCGTTGGTAAATCCTATACCAGCTGCAAAACATTACAAATAAGTTTAGTGCTTACAAAAATATTGTGTAAGTATTACTTATAATTATTTTCTAACCTGGAACACCTCCATTTGTCTCAAATGCCAGATGCGAAAATGGTCTTGCTAGTAGCTCTGACTGTACATAGGCTTCTCTTACTAATTTATAGTCACTAAGTACAACTGCTCTGTTTATTATAAAATAGTTTTCTGTTGTGCACTATCCTCGGCTTTATTGCATTATTTTTGCAAAATAAGGATTACATATTTCGTTTATTACCTTAAGCTTCCTAAGTTCACAGAAAATATGTCGCCATACGTTTTCCTTAAGTTTGCGAACGCTGCGTACTGGTTGGGCCACAACTGATGTAAATTTCCAATAATTGGCAAACCCATGGGTCCTAAAGTTAGTTAAAGAAGAAATTATTTGTTATGTTTTCCCGTTGAATTCGACTTTTACGTTCGCATTCGTGTACTTTGTGTGTATGTTTCGCGTGTGCATTTTTATGTCTCGTACTCTAGTCGTTTAGGAATGACAGAAATGAACAATTTCCATAGCTCACCCGGAGGAAGTTTTCTCATGCGATTTTGAAAATGCAAGAGAAAATTTAAAGCCACAACACCAAAAAATATGCAACAAATTAATAGAAACAAAATCATTTCAACGTTCAAATAATTTCGATTAAAAATGTAATGGTGCTATCGGTTTGGTTAAATTAAAATGAACTTATTGATAAAATTGACTCGGCGAGTTCAGTATTTAGAAGCTTGCAATTTTCCCAACCAATTTATCCACAGCATGGAGAACAACTGAAAAAATTCATGCACAAACATAAATAATGTATTTCATTCTCATTTACCATTTGAGCACTCAAACAAGTATTCAAAATATATCATGTGCATTTAAATGATTAACCTTGAGTATTGAGTGTGCTTAAGAGTATCATCCTTACATTAATGAGATTGCATAAGCAGGATTACTAGCCGTATTTCCTTTATTATTCGTCACATTTGACGGATCCGTGGCAATTCGTCGAAAGGCAATTCGCACTCGGTCAATTCGACAGCAAGTATGGGCCTTGCATAGTTAGTCCTCCGCCGACAATGGCTCAAATTGGGTATTGTTCACTGTTCATATATATATAATATAAATAAGTTTAACTTTGTTATTTCTTAAATTCGACCATTTGCCTGTCGACGAATTTCATGCGTGGCGAGTTAACTGTGTGGCGACTTGCCTGCTTGACGAATTAACTGCTTGGCGAATTAACTGTCGACGAATTGACCGATTGTGAATATGCGAATTGCCTTTCGACGAAATGCCAATTTGACGGTTTGTTTGTTATTCATACTAGGTATATCTTTTCAGTACCCTAATTTTGAGCAAATATGGTACATTACGCAAATATATAAATGGAGCATACTATGATCACTGATGCTTTTACAATTATGGCAATTAGGAAGAAGATAACGTTTCGGATTTTACATTCTATGTCAAAAGCACCAATGCAATAATTAGCTTCATTTCTATGACGGGTGGAGAGCATTAGCCCTAAATCTATTATTAACTACTTATTTTAAAGTTTTCTTTACCTTTTCATATGCATGAACTGCCATATGCAAAACGTGCCAACTGTTTAACTTTACAAAACAACTGATAAATTTTGGTTATGGCAATCGCATTGACAATAGTTAATAATTTCTTATTCTACAGTTGGAATTTTTTGCTTATATGATTAATTCAAGGTCCTTTGCAACCTTCTAGGTTAGAAATTTGTAAGTTATGCACTTAATATTTGCATGTGGATGTGGATGTACTGCTTCTGTCATAAAAATTCGCTGTAGCAGTTCTCTTTCAAGCCAAAGGTCTTTAAAAATGGTTGAAGTGCTTTATTTGCAATAAAGTTTTATCATGTCGCATTAAGTAATAAATTATAGGTATCGGAAAGTAAATCACGAGTTTTATGAGTGAGGCTCTTTATCAGAATTTGTTTGTACTCTGGGGTCGGGTATGTATATGCAGTAACATGTAATAAAGACGAATATTACATAATATTATTATGTGTGTGGTGTTTCATCTTAGTGTACATAGGTATACATTTTTAGGATAATAGATAAGAAATTGTATGTAACTAGAGATGGCATGTTATTCTCTGATTCTAGTAAGAATATAAATGACTCAGTGGCATACGTAACATTCTGCAGTGTATAGTTCACATTCCTCGGCAAATTGTAGCAAAACCATCATGATTTCCAACGACCAATTAAAAAATTTCTTGACAAACATTCTAAAGATTAAGGACTGGGAAATTGTAAGCAAAGATACACCACGATCTGAAAAAATAAATCTTTTGCGAAGGATCGTTAAAAGCCATGTTCATAATGTTTACTTTCAGGTAAGGTCTTTACTACTTTTCTTAAAACTTCTGTTCGTATAAAAGTGAAGTTTGATCCCAAAATTTATTATCAAATTGTATTATTAAGAATGTTTCGATGGCTGCCACAAATATTGAAAAGCGACACGCACCAACTTTAGAAGATATAGTCAATGTTGGATTGACCAGCAGAGGTGGGGTCTGCATTGAGCTCAATTACTTTCTGAGACTTGTTTTCGACTGCCTGGGGTACGATACATTTACGGTAGCTGCAAACATTGCTCAAGGGAGCGTTAGAGATAGCCACTGTTGCACAATAGTCCGGATAAACGAGGACGAAATGTTTCTTGTTGATGTGTCATCCGGATTGCCAATTGATGAACCAATTCCTTTACATCAGCTTCCATATAGAAGAATTGCTGCTGGGTATCCATATGAGTACCGCAAAACTGATGACGGAATTTACCAGAGATGGCAACTTGGTGGAAGTTTTACAAAGGGTGATTTTGTAAGTCTGGGACGCATATTTTTGTTCTGAATTTTCTGCACATTTAAATCAGGAAAGTTTTCGGACGTGAGCTTTTAGAATTTTATTTTTGCTTAGATTTAAAAATTTTTGTATGCAAATCGATTGCAAAAATTTCAGCATATTTTCGCTTATTAACATAAAGCGTATTTATTGCATTCAGGTAAATGGAGAAAAAGAAGCTCTAAGGTATTTTTTCACTTTGGAACCGAAAACTCTGAAATATTTTGACACACCGATGAATGAGGTTTTCACGAATCCCAAAGTTTCTTGTTTTCTAAAGAATACATTCGTATTTCGCCATTTCATTGATGAAAACGACACAAAAGAAAAGGAAAAGTTCATTTTAGTTTGGGGAACGACAGTCGTTATTGGAGGAAAGGAGAATAGAGATGTCGTGACTTATAAAAACTATAAAGAATTAATACCTGTTTTGCACAAATATTTCCCAAACTTAATTGATAGTGAAGTTGAGAGTGCTTTGAATGTTTGGAGTCAGTTTGAAATAACGTTTACAAAATACATAGGATAAAATATATTGGATCAAGTACGTACATAATATTTGAATGGCTCACAAGAAGATGTAATAAAAGTCAAAGTGTAAAAAGGCTCAGCTCTTGAGTGTTTAATGCCTGCTTTTAGGGTTTATCTTTAAACAGCATTTTGACTGGTCGTAGTCATTCGTCATTCAAGGTCAACGGGATTATAATGACATGCCAATTTGTGTGTAATAGAGGAATACATTAATGGGAACATGTACCTTGATTGTCAATTTCTTTTTCACATTTTTAAAATTTTCTCTATCAGGTCGTACAAAGCATATACTATATAGGAGTTATAGTTATTTCCATTAAGACAATAAGAGTATTTTTATTGTGAAATTCTTTCAAATTAAGAAAAATCAAATTTTGAGAACTTTACATTTCTAGTTTTCCACCAATAAGTGGAAGACGGGTAAGGATAAATCATTGTGATCTCCCCTTTCGCGTTAGAATACCAAGAACCACAATTTCCACTCGACCATGTAGTCTTTTTCATGCATTTCCATAGATTTTCCATGTACTCCTTCTCAGCCGATTCCTTAACGGAAACAAATGTTGTATCTGTCTCCATCATCTTCCCTATTACCTTCACTATGAAGTTTACTTGGCATTCCATCATGTATACAACCGAGTTGTTTCCCAAAAGCTAAATCATAAAAAATAAGTCATTTTCAGGTGCACATGTAAAATTCGATTTACCGGTGGTAATGTATTTTTGCTTGGTAAAATGGCAGCAATGGAAACCAGTGCAGTTCAATTCTAATGTTACCACAGACAGTTGAGAAAATCAAGTAAAAATGAATTCTAACCGTATTTGGTCCTAGGAGCATAAAATGATTTGGTGCTGCGTGGCAAATGATTCCGTAGTAAGCAGTCGGTTTGTCATTCATCCACTTTTGA
>JABJWA020000195.1:0-29351 GCA_020352615.2 Yoshiicerus persimilis | reverse complement strand
CAAGATGCCAGCATGTTATATCAAGATGCCAGCATGTTATATCAAGATGCCAGCATGTTATATCAAGATGCCAGCATGTTATATCAAGATGCCACCATGTTATATCAAGATGCCAGCATGTTATATCAAGATGCCAGCATGTTATATCAAGATGCCAGCATGTTATATCAAGATGCCAGCATGTTATATCAAGATGCCAGCATGTTATATCAAGATGCCAGCATGTTATATCAAGATGCCAGCATTATGCCAGCATGTTATATCAAGATGCCAGCATGTTATATCAAGATGCCAGCATGTTATATCAAGATGCCAGCATGTTATATCAAGATGCCAGCATTTTATATCAAGATGCCAGCATGTTATATCAAGATGCCAGCATGTTATATCAAGATGCCAGCATGTTATATCAAGATGCCAGCATGTTATATCAAGATGCCAGCATGTTATATCAAGATGCCAGCATGTTATATCAAGATGCCAGCATGTTATATCAAGATGCCAGCATGTTATATCAAGATGCCAGCATGTTATATCAAGATGCCAGCATGTTTTATCAAGATGCCAGCATGTTATATCAAGATGCCAGCATGTTATATCAAGATGCCAGCATGTTATATCAAGATGCCAGCATGTTATATCAAGATGCCAGCATGTTATATCAAGATGCCAGCATGTTATATCAAGATGCCAGCATGTTATATCAAGATGCCAGCATGTTATATCAAGATGCCAGCATCTTATATCAAGATGCCAGCATCTTATATCAAGATGCCAGCATGTTATATCAAGATGCCAGCATCTTATATCAAGATGCCAGCATGTTATATCAAGATGCCAGCATGTTATATCAAGATGCCAGCATGTTATATCAAGATGCCAGCATGTTATATCAAGATGCCAGCATGTTATATCAAGATGCCAGCATGTATATCAAGATGCCAGCATGTTATATCAAGATGCCAGCATGTTATATCAAGATGCCAGCATGTTATATCAAGATGCCAGCATGTTATATCAAGATGCCAGCATGTTATATCAAGATGCCAGCATGTTATATCAAGATGCCAGCATGTTATATCAAGATGCCAGCATGTTATATCAAGATGCCAGCATCTTATATCAAGATGCCAGCATGTTATATCAAGATGCCAGCATGTTATATCAAGATGCCAGCATGTTATATCAAGATGCCAGCATGTTATATCAAGATGCCAGCATGTTATATCAAGATGCCAGCATGTTATATCAGGATGCCAGCATGTTATATCAAGATGCCAGCATGTTATATCAAGATGCCAGCATGTTATATCAAGATGCCAGCATGTTATATCAAGATGCCAGCATGTTATATCAAGATGCCAGCATGTTATATCAAGATGCCAGCATGTTATATCAAGATGCCAGCATGTTATATCAAGATGCCAGCATGTTATATCAAGATGCCAGCATGTTATATCAAGATGCCAGCATGTTATATCAAGATGCCAGCATGTTATATCAAGATGCCAGCATGTTATATCAAGATGCCAGCATGTTATATCAAGATGCCAGCATGTTATATCAAGATGCCAGCATGTTATATCAAGATGCCAGCATGTTATATCAAGATGCCAGCATGTTATATCAGGATGCCAGCATGTTATATCAAGATGCCAGCATGTTATCTCAAGATGCCAGCATGTTATATCAAGATGCCAGCATGTTATATCAAGATGCCAGCATGTTATATCAAGATGCCAGCATGTTATATCAAGATGCCAGCATGTTATATCAAGATGCCAGCATGTTATATCAAGATGCCAGCATGTTATATCAAGATGCCAGCATGTTATATCAAGATGCCAGCATGTTATATCAGGATGCCAGCATGTTATATCAAGATGCCAGCATGTTATATCAAGATGCCAGCATTTTATATCAAGATGCCAGCATGTTATATCAAGATGCCAGCATGTTATATCAAGATGCCAGCATGTTATATCAAGATGCCAGCATGTTATATCAAGATGCCAGCATGTTATATCAAGATGCCAGCATGTATATCAAGATGCCAGCATGTTATATCAAGATGCCAGCATGTTATATCAAGATGCCAGCATGTTATATCAAGATGCCAGCATGTTATATCAAGATGCCAGCATGTTATATCAAGATGCCAGCATGTTATATCAGGATGCCAGCATGTTATATCAAGATGCCAGCATGTTATATCAAGATGCCAGCATGTTATATCAAGATGCCAGCATGTTATATCAAGATGCCAGCATGTTTATATCAAGATGCCAGCATGTTATATCAAGATGCCAGCATGTTATATCAAGATGCCAGCATGTTATATCAAGATGCCAGCATGTTATATCAAGATGCCAGCATGTTATATCAAGATGCCAGCATGTTATATCAGGATGCCAGCAGGTGATATCTAGATGCCAGCATGTTATATCAAGATGCCAGCATGTTATATCAAGATGCCAGCATGTTATATCAAGATGCCAGCATGTTATATCAAGATGCCAGCATGTTATATCAAGATGCCAGCATGTTATATCAAGATGCCAGCATGTTATATCAAGATGCCAGCATGTTATATCAGATGCCAGCATTAAATATCAAGATGCCAGCATGTTATATCAAGATGCCAGCATGTTATATCAAGATGCCAGCATGTTATATCAAGATGCCAGCATGTTATATCAAGATGCCAGCATGTTATATCAAGATGCCAGCATGTTATATCAAGATGCCAGCATGTTATATCAAGATGCCAGCATGTTATATCAAGATGCCAGCATTTTATATCAAGATGCCAGCATGTTATATCAAGATGCCAGCATGTTATATCAGGATGCCAGCATGTTATATCAAGATGCCAGCATGTTATATCAAGATGCCAGCATGTTATATCAAGATGCCAGCATGTTATATCAAGATGCCAGCATGTTATATCAAGATGCCAGCATGTTATATCAAGATGCCAGCATCTTAAATCAAGATGCCAGCATGTTATATCAAGATGCCAGCATGTTATATCAAGATGCCAGCATGTTATATCAAGATGCCAGAATGTTATACCAAGATGCCAGCATGTTATATCAAGATGCCAGCATGTTATATCAAGATGCCAGCATGTTATATCAAGATGCCAGCATGTTATATCAAGATGCCAGCATGTTATACCAAGATGCCAGCATGTTATATCAAGATGCCAGCATGTTATATCAAGATGCCAGCATGTTATATCAAGATGCCAGCATGTTATATCAAGATGCCAGCATGTTATATCAAGATGCCAGCATGTTATATCAAGATGCCAGCATGTTATATCAAGATGCCAGCATGTTATATCAAGATGCCAGCATGTTATATCAAGATGCCAGCATGTTATATCAAGATGCCAGCATGTTATATCAAGATGCCAGCATGTTATATCAAGATGCCAGCATGTTATATCAAGATGCCAGCATGTTATATCAAGATGCCAGCATGTTATATCAAGATGCCAGCATGTTATATCAAGATGCCAGCATGTTATATCAAGATGCCAGCATGTTATATCAAGATGCCAGCATGTTATATCAAGATGCCAGCATGTTATATCAAGATGCCAGCATGTTATATCAAGATGCCAGCATGTTATATCAAGATGCCAGCATGTTATATCAAGATGCCAGCATGTTATATCAAGATGCCAGCATGTTATATCAGATGCCAGCATGTTATATCAAGATGCCAGCATGTTATATCAAGATGCCAGCATGTTATATCAAGATGCCAGCATGTTATATCAAGATGCCAGCATGTTATATCAAGATGCCAGCATGTTATATCAAGATGCCAGCATGTTATATCAAGATGCCAGCATGTTATATCAAGATGCCAGCATGTTATATCAAGATGCCAGCATGTTATATCAAGATGCCAGCATGTTATATCAAGATGCCAGCATGTTATATCAAGATGCCAGCATGTTATATCAAGATGCCAGCATGTTATATCAAGATGCCAGCATGTTATATCAAGATGCCAGCATGTTATATCAGATGCCGCATGTTATATCAAGATGCCAGCATGTTATATCAAGATGCCAGCATGTTATATCAAGATGCCAGCATGTTATATCAAGATGCCAGCATGTTATATCAAGATGCCAGCATGTTATATCAAGATGCCAGCATGTTATATCAAGATGCCAGCATGTTATATCAAGATGCCAGCATGTTATATCAGGATGCCAGCATGTTATATCAAGATGCCAGCATGTTATATCAAGATGCCAGCATGTTATATCAAGATGCCAGCATGTTATATCAAGATGCCAGCATGTTATATCAAGATGCCAGCATGTTATATCAAGATGCCAGCATGTTATATCAAGATGCCAGCATGTTATATCAAGATGCCAGCATGTTATATCAAGATGCCAGCATGTTATATCAAGATGCCAGCATGTTATATCAAGATGCCAGCATGTTATATCAAGATGCCAGCATGTTATATCAAGATGCCAGCATGTTATATCAAGATGCCAGCATGTTATATCAAGATGCCAGCATGTTATATCAAGATGCCAGCATGTTATATCAAGATGCCAGCATGTTATATCAAGATGCCAGCATGTTATATCAAGATGCCAGCATGTTATATCAAGATGCCAGCATGTTATATCAAGATGCCAGCATTATATATCAAGATGCCAGCATGTTATATCAAGATGCCAGCATGTTATATCAAGATGCCAGCATGTTATATCAAGATGCCAGCATGTTATATCAAGATGCCAGCATGTTATATCAAGATGCCAGCATGTTATATCAAGATGCCAGCATGTTATATCAAGATGCCAGCATGTTATATCAAGATGCCAGCATGTTATATCAAGATGCCAGCATGTTATATCAAGATGCCAGCATGTTATATCAAGATGCCAGCATGTTATATCAAGATGCCAGCATTTTATATCAAGATGCCAGCATGTTATATCAAGATGCCAGCATGTTATATCAAGATGCCAGCATGTTATATCAAGATGCCAGCATGTTATATCAAGATGCCAGCATGTTATATCAAGATGCCAGCATGTTATATCAAGATGCCAGCATGTTATATCAAGATGCCAGCATGTTATATCAAGATGCCAGCATGTTATATCAAGATGCCAGCATGTTATATCAAGATGCCTGTTATATCAAGATGCCAGCATGTTATATCAAGATGCCAGCATGTTATATCAAGATGCCAGCATGTTATATCAAGATGCCAGCATGTTATATCAAGATGCCAGCATGTTATATCAAGATGCCAGCATGTTATATCAAGATGCCAGCATGTTATATCAAGATGCCAGCATGTTATATCAAGATGCCAGCATGTTATATCAAGATGCCAGCATGTTATATCAAGATGCCAGCATGTTATATCAAGATGCCAGCATGTTATATCAGGATGCCAGCATGTTATATCAAGATGCCAGCATGTTATATCAAGATGCCAGCATGTTATATCAAGATGCCAGCATGTTATATCAAGATGCCAGCATGTTATATCAAGATGCCAGCATGTTATATCAAGAATCCAGCATGTTATATCAAGATGCCAGCATGTTATATCAAGATGCCAGCATGTTATATCAAGATGCCAGCATGTTATATCAAGATGCCAGCATGTTATATCAAGATGCCAGCATGTTATATCAAGATGCCAGCATGTTATATCAAGATGCCAGCATGTTATATCAAGATGCCAGCATGTTATATCAAGATGCCAGCATGTTATATCAAGATGCCAGCATGTTATATCAAGATGCCAGCATGTTATATCAAGATGCCAGCATGTTATATCAAGATGCCAGCATGTTATATCAAGATGCCAGCATGTTATATCAAGATGCCAGCATGTTATATCAAGATGCCCGCATGTTATATCAAGATGCCAGCATGTTATATCAAGATGCCAGCATGTTATATCAAGATGCCAGCATGTTATATCAAGATGCCAGCATGTTATATCAAGATGCCAGCATGTTATATCAAGATGCCAGCATGTTATATCAAGATGCCAGCATGTTATATCAAGATGCCAGCATGTTATATCAAGATGCCAGCATGTTATATCAAGATGCCAGCATGTTATATCAAGATGCCAGCATGTTATATCAAGATGCCAGCATGTTATATCAAGATGCCAGCATGTTATATCAAGATGCCAGCATGTTATATCAAGATGCCAGCATGTTATATCAAGATGCCAGCATGTTATATCAAGATGCCAGCATGTTATATCAAGATGCCAGCATGTTATATCAAGATGCCAGCATGTTATATCAAGATGCCAGCATGTTATATCAAGATGCCAGCATGTTATATCAAGATGCCAGCATGTTATATCAAGATGCCAGCATGTTATATCAAGATGCCAGCATGTTATATCAAGATGCCAGCATGTTATATCAAGATGCCAGCATGTTATATCAAGATGCCAGCATGTTATATCAAGATGCCAGCATGTTATATCAAGATGCCAGCATGTTATATCAAGATGCCAGCATGTTATATCAAGATGCCAGCATGTTATATCAAGATGCCAGCATGTTATATCAAGATGCCAGCATGTTATATCAAGATGCCAACATGTTATATCAAGATGCCAGCATGTTATATCAAGATGTCAGCATGTTATATCAAGATGCCAGCATGTTATATCAAGATGCCAGCATGTTATATCAAGATGCCGCATGTTATATCAAGATGCCAGCATGTTATATCAAGATGCCAGCATGTTATATCAAGATGCCAGCATGTTATATCAAGATGCCAGCATGTTATATCAAGATGCCAGCATGTTATATCAAGATGCCAGCATGTTATATCAAGATGCCAGCATGTTATATCAAGATGCCAGCATGTTATATCAAGATGCCAGCATGTTATATCAAGATGCCAGCATGTTATATCAAGATGCCAGCATGTTATATCAAGATGCCAGCATGTTATATCAAGATGCCAGCATGTTATATCAAGATGCCAGCATGTTATATCAAGATGCCAGCATCTTATATCAAGATGCCAGCATCTTATATCAAGATGCCAGCATCTTATATCAAGATGCCAGCATCTTATATCAAATGCCAGCATCTTATATCAAATGCCAGCATGTTATATCAAGATGCCAGCATGTTATATCAAGATGCCAGCATGTTATATCAAGATGCCAGCATCTTATATCAAGATGCCAGCATCTTATATCAAGATGCCAGCATGTTATATCAAGATGCCAGCATGTTATATCAAGATGCCAGCATGTTATATCAAGATGCCAGCATGTTATATCAAGATGCCAGCATGTTATATCAAGATGCCAGCATGTTATATCAAGATGCCAGCATGTTATATCAAGATGCCAGCATGTTATATCAAGATGCCAGCATGTTATATCAAGATGCCAGCATGTTATATCAAGATGCCAGCATGTTATATCAAGATGCCAGCATGTTATATCAAGATGCCAGCATGTTATATCAAGATGCCAGCATGTTATATCAAGATGCCAGCATGTTATATCAAGATGCCAGCATGTTATATCAAGATGCCAGCATGTTATATCAAGATGCCAGCATGTTATATCAGGATGCCAGCATGTTATATCAAGATGCCAGCATGTTATATCAAGATGCCAGCATGTTATATCAAGATGCCAGCATGTTATATCAAGATGCCAGCATGTTATATCAAGATGCCAGCATGTTATATCAAGATGCCAGCATGTTATATCAAGATGCCAGCATGTTATATCAAGATGCCAGCATGTTATATCAAGTTGGCAGCATGTTATATCAAGATGCCAGCATGTTATATCAAGATGCCAGCATGTTATATCAGATGCCAGCATTAAATATCAAGATGCCAGCATGTTATATCAAGATGCCAGCATGTTATATCAAGATGCCAGCATGTTATATCAAGATGCCAGCATGTTATATCAAGATGCCAGCATGTTATATCAAGATGCCAGCATGTTATATCAAGATGCCAGCATGTTATATCAAGATGCCAGCATGTTATATCAAGATGCCAGCATGTTATATCAAGATGCCAGCATGTTATATCAAGATGCCAGCATGTTATATCAAGATGCCAGCATGTTATATCAAGATGCCAGCATGTTATATCAAGATGCCAGCATGTTATATCAAGATGCCAGCATGTTATATCAAGATGCCAGCATGTTATATCAAGATGCCAGCATGTTATATCAAGATGCCAGCATGTTATATCAAGATGCCAGCATGTTATATCAAGATGCCAGCATGTTATATCAAGATGCCAGCATGTTATATCAAGATGCCAGCATGTTATATCAAGATGCCAGCATGTTATATCAAGATGCCAGCATGTTATATCAGATGCCAGCATGTTATATCAAGATGCCAGCATGTTATATCAAGATGCCAGCATGTTATATCAAGATGCCAGCATGTTATATCAAGATGCCAGCATGTTATATCAAGATGCCAGCATGTTATATCAAGATGCCAGCATGTTATATCAAGATGCCAGCATGTTATATCAAGATGCCAGCATGTTATATCAAGATGCCAGCATGTTATATCAGATGCCAGCATGTTATATCAGATGCAGCATGTTATATCAGATGCCAGCATGTTATATCAAGATGCCAGCATGTTATATCAAGATGCCAGCATGTTATATCAAGATGCCAGCATGTTATATCAAGATGCCAGCATGTTATATCAAGATGCCAGCATGTTATATCAAGATGCCAGCATGTTATATCAAGATGCCAGCATGTTATATCAGGATGCCAGCATGTTATATCAAGATGCCAGCATGTTATATCAAGATGCCAGCATGTTATATCAAGATGCCAGCATGTTATATCAAGATGCCAGCATGTTATATCAAGATGCCAGCAGGGTATATCAAGATGCCAGCATGTTATATCAAGATGCCAGCATGTTATATCAAGATGCCAGCATGTTATATCAAGATGCCAGCATGTTATATCAAGATGCCAGCATGTTATATCAAGATGCCAGCATGTTATATCAAGATGCCAGCATGTTATATCAAGATGCCAGCATGTTATATCAAGATGCCAGCATGTTATATCAAGATGCCAGCATGTTATATCAGGATGCCAGCGTGTTATATCAAGATGCCAGCATGTTATATCAAGATGCCAGCATGTTATATCAAGATGCCAGCATGTTATATCAAGATGCCAGCATGTTATATCAAGATGCCAGCATGTTATATCAAGATGCCAGCATGTTATATCAAGATGCCAGCATGTTATATCAAGATGCCAGCATGTTATATCAAGAATCCAGCATGTTATATCAAGATGCCAGCATGTTATATCAAGATGCCAGCATGTTATATCAAGATGCCAGCATGTTATATCAAGATGCCAGCATGTTATATCAAGATGCCAGCATGTTATATCAAGATGCCAGCATGTTATATCAAGATGCCAGCATGTTATATCAAGATGCCAGCATGTTATATCAAGATGCCAGCATGTTATATCAAGATGCCAGCATGTTATATCAAGATGCCAGCATGTTATATCAAGATGCCAGCATGTTATATCAAGATGCCAGCATGTTATATCAAGATGCCAGCATGTTATATCAAGATGCCAGCATGTTATATCAAGATGCCAGCATGTTATATCAAGATGCCAGCATGTTATATCAAGATGCCAGCATGTTATATCAAGATGCCAGCATGTTATATCAAGATGCCAGCATGTTATATCAAGATGCCAGCATGTTATATCAAGATGCCAGCATGTTATATCAAGATGCCAGCATGTTATATCAAGATGCCAGCATGTTTATATCAAGATGCCAGCATGTTATATCAAGATGCCAGCATGTTATATCAAGATGCCAGCATGTTATATCAAGATGCCAGCATGTTATATCAAGATGCCAGCATGTTATATCAAGATGCCAGCATGTTATATCAAGATGCCAGCATGTTATATCAAGATGCCAGCATGTTATATCAAGATGCCAGCATGTTATATCAAGATGCCAGCATGTATATCATATGCAGCATGTTATATCAAGATGCCAGCATGTTATATCAAGATGCCAGCATGTTATATCAAGATGCCAGCATGTTATATCAAGATGCCAGCATGTTATATCAAGATGCCAGCATGTTATATCAAGATGCCAGCATGTTATATCAAGATGCCAGCATGTTATATCAAGATGCCAGCATGTTATATCAAGATGCCAGCATGTTATATCAAGATGCCAGCATGTTATATCAAGATGCCAGCATGTTATATCAAGATGCCAGCATGTTATATCAAGATGCCAGCATGTTATATCAAGATGCCAGCATGTTATATCAAGATGCCAGCATGTTATATCAAGATGCCAGCATGTTTATATCAAGATGCCAGCATGTTATATCAAGATGCCAGCATGTTATATCAAGATGCCAGCATGTTATATCAAGATGCCAGCATGTTATATCAAGATGCCAGCATGTTATATCAAGATGCCAGCATGTTATATCAAGATGCCAGCATGTTATATCAAGATGCCAGCATGTTATATCAAGATGCCAGCATGTTATATCAAGATGCCAGCATGTTATATCAAGATGCCAGCATGTTATATCAAGATGCCAGCATGTTATATCAAGATGCCAGCATGTTATATCAAGATGCCAGCATGTTATATCAAGATGCCAGCATGTTATATCAAGATGCCAGCATGTTATATCAAGATGCCAGCATGTTATATCAAGATGCCAGCATGTTATATCAAGATGCCAGCATGTTATATCAAGATGCCAGCATGTTATATCAAGATGCCAGCATGTTATATCAAGATGCCAGCATGTTATATCAAGATGCCAGCATGTTATATCAAGATGCCAGCATGTTATATCAAGATGCCAGCATGTTATATCAAGATGCCAGCATGTTATATCAAGATGCCAGCATGTTATATCAAGATGCCAGCATGTTATATCAGGATGCCAGCATGTTATATCAAGATGCCAGCATGTTATATCAAGATGCCAGCATGTTATATCAAGATGCCAGCATGTTATATCAAGATGCCAGCATGTTATATCAAGATGCCAGCATGGTATATCAAGATGCCAGCATGTTATATCAAGATGCCAGCATGTTATATCAAGATGCCAGCATGTTATATCAAGATGCCAGCATGTTATATCAAGATGCCAGCATGTTATATCAAGATGCCAGCATGTTATATCAAGATGCCAGCATGTTATATCAAGATGCCAGCATGTTATATCAAGATGCCAGCATGTTATATCAAGATGCCAGCATGTTATATCAAGATGCCAGCATGTTATATCAAGATGCCAGCATGTTATATCAAGATGCCAGCATGTTATATCAAGATGCCAGCATGTTATATCAAGATGCCAGCATGTTTATATCAAGATGCCAGCATGTTTATATCAAGATGCCAGCATGTTATATCAAGATGCCAGCATGTTATATCAAGATGCCAGCATGTTATATCAAGATGCCAGCATGTTATATCAAGATGCCAGCATGTTATATCAAGATGCCAGCATGTTATATCAAGATGCCAGCATGTTATATCAAGATGCCAGCATGTTATATCAAGATGCCAGCATGTTATATCAAGATGCCAGCATGTTATATCAAGATGCCAGCATGTTATATCAAGATGCCAGCATGTTATATCAAGATGCCAGCATGTTATATCAAGATGCCAGCATGTTATATCAAGATGCCAGCATGTTATATCAAGATGCCAGCATGTTATATCAAGATGCCAGCATGTTATATCAAGATGCCAGCATGTTATATCAAGATGCCAGCATGTTATATCAAGATGCCAGCATGTTATATCAAGATGCCAGCATGTTATATCAAGATGCCAGCATGTTATATCAAGATGCCAGCATGTTATATCAAGATGCCAGCATGTTATATCAAGATGCCAGCATGTTATATCAAGATGCCAGCATGTTATATCAAGATGCCAGCATGTTTATATCAAGATGCCAGCATGTTATATCAAGATGCCAGCATGTTATATCAAGATGCCAGCATGTTATATCAGATGCCAGCATGTTATATCAAGATGCCAGCATGTTATATCAAGATGCCAGCATGTTATATCAAGATGCCAGCATGTTATATCAAGATGCCAGCATGTTATATCAAGATGCCAGCATGTTATATCAAGATGCCAGCATGTTATATCAAGATGCCAGCATGTTATATCAAGATGCCAGCATGTTATATCAAGATGCCAGCATGTTATATCAAGATGCCAGCATGTTATATCAAGATGCCAGCATGTTATATCAAGATGCCAGCATGTTATATCAAGATGCCAGCATGTTATATCAAGATGCCAGCATGTTATATCAAGATGCCAGCATGTTATATCAAGATGCCAGCAGTGTATATCAAGATGCCAGCATGTTATATCAAGATGCCAGCATGTTATATCAAGATGCCAGCATGTTATATCAAGATGCCAGCATGTTATATCAAGATGCCAGCATGTTATATCAAGATGCCAGCATGTTATATCAAGATGCCAGCATGTTATATCAAGATGCCAGCATGTTATATCAAGATGCCAGCATGTTATATCAAGATGCCAGCATGTTATATCAAGATGCCAGCATGTTATATCAAGATGCCAGCATGTTATATCAAGATGCCAGCATGTTATATCAAGATGCCAGCATGTTATATCAAGATGCCAGCATGTTATATCAAGATGCCAGCATGTTATATCAAGATGCCAGCATGTTATATCAAGATGCCATGACAGCATGTTATATCAAGATGCCAGCATGTTATATCAAGATGCCAGCATGTTATATCAAGATGCCAGCATGTTATATCAAGATGCCAGCATGTTATATCAAGATGCCAGCATGTTATATCAAGATGCCAGCATGTTATATCAAGATGCCAGCATGTTATATCAAGATGCCAGCATGTTATATCAAGATGCCAGCATGTTATATCAAGATGCCAGCATGTTATATCAATGCCAGCATGTTATATCAAGATGCCAGCATGTTATATCAAGATGCCAGCATGTTATATCAAGATGCCAGCATGTTATATCAAGATGCCAGCATGTTATATCAAGATGCCAGCATGTTATATCAAGATGCCAGCATGTTATATCAAGATGCCAGCATGTTATATCAAGATGCCAGCATGTTATATCAAGATGCCAGCATGTTATATCAAGATGCCAGCATGTTATATCAGGATGCCAGCATGTTATATCAAGATGCCAGCATGTTATATCAAGATGACAGCATGTTTATTCATGTGATATCAAGATGCCAGCATGTTATATCAAGATGCCAGCATGTTATATCAAGATGCCAGCATGTTATATCAAGATGCCAGCATGTTATATCAAGATGCCAGCATGTTATATCAAGATGCCAGCATGTTATATCAAGATGCCAGCATGTTATATCAAGATGCCAGCATGTTATATCAAGATGCCAGCATGTTATATCAAGATGCCAGCATGTTATATCAAGATGCCAGCATTTTATATCAAGATGCCAGCATGTTATATCAAGATGCCAGCATGTTATATCAAGATGCCAGCATGTTATATCAAGATGCCAGCATGTTATATCAAGATGCCAGCATGTTATATCAAGATGCCTGCCAGCATGTTATATCAAGATGCCTGCCAGCATGTTATATCAAGATGCCAGCATGTTATATCAAGATGCCAGCATGTTATATCAAGATGCCAGCATGTTATATCAAGATGCCAGCATGTTATATCAAGATGCCAGCATGTTATATCAAGATGCCAGCATGTTATATCAAGATGCCAGCATGTTATATCAAGATGCCAGCATGTTATATCAAGATGCCAGCATGTTATATCAAGATGCCAGCATGTTATATCAAGATGCCAGCATGTTATATCAAGATGCCAGCATGTTATATCAAGATGCCAGCATGTTATATCAAGATGCCAGCATGTTATATCAAGATGCCAGCATGTTATATCAAGATGCCAGCATGTTATATCAAGATGCCAGCATGTTATATCAAGATGCCAGCATGTTATATCAAGATGCCAGCATGTTATATCAAGATGCCAGCATGTTATATCAAGATGCCAGCATGTTATATCAAGATGCCAGCATGTTATATCAAGATGCCAGCATGTTATATCAAGATGCCAGCATGTTATATCAAGATGCCAGCATGTTATATCAAGATGCCAGCATGTTATATCAAGATGCCACAATGTATATCAAGATGCCAGCATGTTATATCAAGATGCCAGCATGTTATATCAAGATGCCAGCATGTTATATCAAGATGCCAGCATGTTATATCAAGATGCCAGCATGTTATATCAAGATGCCAGCATGTTATATCAAGATGCCAGCATGTTATATCAAGATGCCAGCATGTTATATCAAGATGCCAGCATGTTATATCAAGATGCCAGCATGTTATATCAAGATGCCAGCATGTTATATCAAGATGCCAGCATGTTATATCAAGATGCCAGCATGTTATATCAAGATGCCAGCATGTTATATCAAGATGCCAGCATGTTATATCAAGATGCCAGCATGTTATATCAAGATGCCAGCATGTTATATCAAGATGCCAGCATGTTATATCAAGATGCCAGCATGTTATATCAAGATGCCAGCATGTTATATCAAGATGCCAGCATGTTATATCAAGATGCCAGCATGTTATATCAAGATGCCAGCATGTTATATCAAGATGCCAGCATGTTATATCAAGATGCCAGCATGTTATATCAAGATGCCAGCATGTTATATCAAGATGCCAGCATGTTATATCAAGATGCCAGCATGTTATATCAAGATGCCAGCATGTTATATCAAGATGCCAGAATGTTATATCAAGATGCCAGCATGTTATATCAAGATGCCAGCATGTTATATCAAGATGCCAGCATGTTATATCAAGATGCCAGCATGTTATATCAAGATGCCAGCATGTTATATCAAGATGCCAGCATGTTATATCAAGATGCCAGCATGTTATATCAAGATGCCAGCATGTTTATCAAGATGCCAGCATGTTATATCAAGATGCTAGCATGTTATATCAAGATGCCAGCATGTTATATCAAGATGCCAGCATCTTATATCAAGATGCCAGCATGTTATATCAAGATGCCAGCATCTTATATCAAGATGCCAGCATGTTATATCAAGATGCCAGCATGTTATATCAAGATGCCAGCATGTTATATCAATATGTGTTATATCAAGATGCCAGCATGTTTGCCAGCATGTTATATCAAGATGCCAGCATGTTATATCAAGATGCCAGCATGTTATATCAAGATGCCAGCATGTTATATCAAGATGCCAGCATGTTATATCAAGATGCCAGCATGTTTTATCAAGATGCCAGCATGTTATATCAAGATGCCAGCATGTTATATCAAGATGCCAGCATGTTATATCAAGATGCCAGCATGTTATATCAAGATGCCAGCATGTTATATCAAGATGCCAGCATCTTATATCAAGATGCCAGCATGTTATATCAAGATGCCAGCATGTTATATCAAGATGCCAGCATGTTATATCAAGATGCCAGCATGTTATATCAAGATGCCAGCATGTTATATCAAGATGCCAGCATGTTATATCAAGATGCCAGCATGTTATATCAAGATGCCAGCATGTTATATCAAGATGCCAGCATGTTATATCAAGATGCCAGCATGTTATATCAAGATGCCAGCATGTTATATCAAGATGCCAGCATGTTATATCAAGATGCCAGCATGTTATATCAAGATGCCAGCATGTTATATCAAGATGCCAGCATGTTATATCAAGATGCCAGCATGTTATATCAAGATGCCAGCATGTTATATCAAGATGCCAGCATGTTATATCAAGATGCCAGCATGTTATATCAAGATGCCAGCATGTTATATCAAGATGCCAGCATGTTATATCAAGATGCCAGCATGTTATATCAAGATGCCAGCATGTTATATCAGATGCCAGCATGTTATATCAAGATGCCAGCATGTTATATCAAGATGCCAGCATGTTATATCAAGATGCCAGCATGTTATATCAAGATGCCAGCATGTTATATCAAGATGCCAGCATGTTATATCAAGATGCCAGCATGTTATATCAAGATGCCAGCATGTTATATCAAGATGCCAGCATGTTATATCAAGATGCCAGCATGTTATATCAAGATGCCAGCATGTTATATCAAGATGCCAGCATGTTATATCAAGATGCCAGCATGTTATATCAAGATGCCAGCATGTTATATCAAGATGCCAGCATGTTATATCAAGATGCCAGCATGTTATATCAAGATGCCAGCATGTTATATCAAGATGCCAGCATGTTATATCAGATGCCAGCATGTTATATCAAGATGCCAGCATGTTATATCAAGATGCCAGCATGTTATATCAAGATGCCAGCATGTTATATCAAGATGCCAGCATGTTATATCAAGATGCCAGCATGTTATATCAAGATGCCAGCATGTTATATCAAGATGCCAGCATGTTATATCAAGATGCCAGCATGTTATATCAAGATGCCAGCATGTTATATCAAGATGCCAGCATGTTATATCAAGATGCCAGCATGTTATATCAAGATGCCAGCATGTTATATCAAGATGCCAGCATGTTATATCAAGATGCCAGCATGTTATATCAAGATGCCAGCATGTTATATCAAGATGCCAGCATGTTATATCAAGATGCCAGCATGTTATATCAAGATGCCAGCATGTTATATCAAGATGCCAGCATGTTATATCAAGATGCCAGCATGTTATATCAAGATGCCAGCATGTTATATCAAGATGCCAGCATGTTATATCAAGATGCCAGCATGTTATATCAAGATGCCAGCATGTTATATCAAGATGCCAGCATGTTATATCAAGATGCCAGCATGTTATATCAAGATGCCAGCATGTTATATCAAGATGCCAGCATGTTATATCAAGATGCCAGCATGTTATATCAAGATGCCAGCATGTTATATCAAGATGCCAGCATGTTATATCAAGATGCCAGCATGTTATATCAAGATGCCAGCATGTTATATCAGATGCCAGCATTAAATATCAAGATGCCAGCATGTTATATCAAGATGCCAGCATGTTATATCAAGATGCCAGCATGTTATATCAAGTTGCCTGCATGTTATATCAAGATGCCAGCATGTTATATCAAGATGCCAGCATGTTATATCAAGATGCCAGCATGTTATATCAAGATGCCAGCATGTTATATCAAGATGCCAGCATGTTATATCAAGATGCCAGCATGTTATATCAAGATGCCAGCATGTTATATCAAGATGCCAGCATGTTATATCAAGATGCCAGCATGTTATATCAAGATGCCAGCATGTTATATCAAGATGCCAGCATGTTATATCAAGATGCCAGCATGTTATATCAAGATGCCAGCATGTTATATCAAGATGCCAGCATGTTATATCAAGATGCCAGCATGTTATATCAAGATGCCAGCATGTTATATCAAGATGCCAGCATGTTATATCAAGATGCCAGCATGTTATATCAAGATGCCAGCATGTTATATCAAGATGCCAGCATGTTATATCAAGATGCCAGCATGTTATATCAAGATGCCAGCATGTTATATCAAGATGCCAGCATGTTATATCAAGATGCCAGCATGTTATATCAAGATGCCAGCATGTTATATCAAGATGCCAGCATGTTATATCAAGATGCCAGCATGTTATATCAAGATGCCAGCATGTTATATCAAGATGCCAGCATGTTATATCAAGATGCCAGCATGTTATATCAAGATGCCAGCATGTTATATCAAGATGCCAGCATGTTATATCAAGATGCCAGCATGTTATATCAAGATGCCAGCATGTTATATCAAGATGCCAGCATGTTATATCAAGATGCCAGCATGTTATATCAAGATGCCAGCATGTTATATCAAGATGCCAGCATGTTATATCAAGATGCCAGCATGTTATATCAAGATGCCAGCATGTTATATCAAGATGCCAGCATGTTATATCAAGATGCCAGCATGTTATATCAAGATGCCAGCATGTTATATCAAGATGCCAGCATGTTATATCAAGATGCCAGCATGTTATATCAAGATGCCAGCATGTTATATCAAGATGCCAGCATGTTATATCAAGATGCCAGCATGTTATATCAAGATGCCAGCATGTTATATCAAGATGCCAGCATGTTATATCAAGATGCCAGCATGTTATATCAAGATGCCAGCATGTTATATCAAGATGCCAGCATGTTATATCAAGATGCCAGCATGTTATATCAAGATGCCAGCATGTTATATCAAGATGCCAGCATGTTATATCAAGATGCCAGCATGTTATATCAAGATGCCAGCATGTTATATCAAGATGCCAGCATGTTATATCAAGATGCCAGCATGTTATATCAAGATGCCAGCATGTTATATCAAGATGCCAGCATGTTATATCAAGATGCCAGCATGTTATATCAAGATGCCAGCATGTTATATCAAGATGCCAGCATGTTATATCAAGATGCCAGCATGTTATATCAAGATGCCAGCATGTTATATCAAGATGCCAGCATGTTATATCAAGATGCCAGCATGTTATATCAAGATGCCAGCATGTTATATCAAGATGCCAGCATGTTATATCAAGATGCCAGCATGTTATATCAAGATGCCAGCATGTTATATCAAGATGCCAGCATGTTATATCAAGATGCCAGCATGTTATATCAAGATGCCAGCATGTTATATCAAGATGCCAGCATGTTATATCAAGATGCCAGCATGTTATATCAAGATGCCAGCATGTTATATCAAGATGCCAGCATGTTATATCAAGATGCCAGCATGTTATATCAAGATGCCAGCATGTTATATCAAGATGCCAGCATGTTATATCAAGATGCCAGCATGTTATATCAAGATGCCAGCATGTTATATCAAGATGCCAGCATGTTATATCAAGATGCCAGCATGTTATATCAAGATGCCAGCATGTTATATCAAGATGCCAGCATGTTATATCAAGATGCCAGCATGTTATATCAAGATGCCAGCATGTTATATCAAGATGCCAGCATGTTATATCAAGATGCCAGCATGTTATATCAAGATGCCAGCATGTTATATCAAGATGCCAGCATGTTATATCAAGATGCCAGCATGTTATATCAAGATGCCAGCATGTTATATCAAGATGCCAGCATGTTATATCAAGATGCCAGCATGTTATATCAAGATGCCAGCATGTTATATCAAGATGCCAGCATGTTATATCAAGATGCCAGCATGTTATATCAAGATGCCAGCATGTTATATCAAGATGCCAGCATGTTATATCAAGATGCCAGCATGTTATATCAAGATGCCAGCATGTTATATCAAGATGCCAGCATGTTATATCAAGATGCCAGCATGTTATATCAAGATGCCAGCATGTTATATCAAGATGCCAGCATGTTATATCAAGATGCCAGCATGTTATATCAAGATGCCAGCATGTTATATCAAGATGCCAGCATGTTATATCAAGATGCCAGCATGTTATATCAAGATGCCAGCATGTTATATCAAGATGCCAGCATGTTATATCAAGATGCCAGCATGTTATATCAAGATGCCAGCATGTTATATCAAGATGCCAGCATGTTATATCAAGATGCCAGCATGTTATATCAAGATGCCAGCATGTTATATCAAGATGCCAGCATGTTATATCAAGATGCCAGCATGTTATATCAAGATGCCAGCATGTTATATCAAGATGCCAGCATGTTATATCAAGATGCCAGCATGTTATATCAAGATGCCAGCATGTTATATCAAGATGCCAGCATGTTATATCAAGATGCCAGCATGTTATATCAAGATGCCAGCATGTTATATCAAGATGCCAGCATGTTATATCAAGATGCCAGCATGTTATATCAAGATGCCAGCATGTTATATCAAGATGCCAGCATGTTATATCAAGATGCCAGCATGTTATATCAAGATGCCAGCATGTTATATCAAGATGCCAGCATGTTATATCAAGATGCCAGCATGTTATATCAAGATGCCAGCATGTTATATCAAGATGCCAGCATGTTATATCAAGATGCCAGCATGTTATATCAAGATGCCAGCATGTTATATCAAGATGCCAGCATGTTATATCAAGATGCCAGCATGTTATATCAAGATGCCAGCATGTTATATCAAGATGCCAGCATGTTATATCAAGATGCCAGCATGTTATATCAAGATGCCAGCATGTTATATCAAGATGCCAGCATGTTATATCAAGATGCCAGCATGTTATATCAAGATGCCAGCATGTTATATCAAGATGCCAGCATGTTATATCAAGATGCCAGCATGTTATATCAAGATGCCAGCATGTTATATCAAGATGCCAGCATGTTATATCAAGATGCCAGCATGTTATATCAAGATGCCAGCATGTTATATCAAGATGCCAGCATGTTATATCAAGATGCCAGCATGTTATATCAAGATGCCAGCATGTTATATCAAGATGCCAGCATGTTATATCAAGATGCCAGCATGTTATATCAAGATGCCAGCATGTTATATCAAGATGCCAGCATGTTATATCAAGATTCCAGCATGTTATATCAAGATGCCAGCATGTTATATCAAGATGCCAGCATGTTATATCAAGATGCCAGCATGTTATATCAAGATGCCAGCATGTTATATCAAGATGCCAGCATGTTATATCAAGATGCCAGCATGTTATATCAAATTTTTTGGCAAATTCTGCGAAAGTTGTGAAGTTACAAAAGAATTAGACATGCTTTACCTTATATCCAAAATATCAGTTCGGATTTTCTACATTCAGTGGCCACTAGCGGGGTTACACATGTTATACATTGTTAAGAATCAAGCTGACGAGGACTTCAAGTTAACAGAAAAACATAAGAATTTATTAACATTTGTCGCCGATTGTACAGTACGTGTTCACTTAAGCTGTCTTCGTTCGTAACTTCTTTCATTTCACCAATTCATCATGATTATTAGTAAAACAAATATAACAAGTAACAATAGATTTAAGTTGCAGCTAAAGATACCTATTTCTACAATATACATGTTATATACATTACACATGTGTCCCATGTTCGGTTAGACAAATAACTTTAGAAATTTAGTTCTATAAAAAGGGGCCAAAGGTTTCCAGTAAAGTCATGCATGATTTAATAATTATTACTCTTTATAAGCGAAGGGACTATGTTTTTTGTCCTCTGTGTAACCGAATGAGTCATCAACTCACACAATGGTATTACATCTGTTGCAAGCAGATGCTACATTTATAATATGTACAAGTTCTATCGTTAACCACAGAAAACCAAGTAGAAGTTGGTAAGCAATTCGAATATGGGGAGCATAGCAATTCTTCGAATCCAGTCTAAGTAAGTTCTCAGTTATTTTCACTTACCTCTAAATAAATTAAGTTTCACTCAAATAAAAGAAATGGTAAGACTATATAAACCCAATGGGTTTTACTTTGCCTACATTTGTCGCTTTGAGCAGGCGTCTTACAGAGTATTAGTATATCAAAGCTTTTCTTTCAAATTCTGTCTGCAACAGAGCTTTAAAGAAACAATACAAGGATTTTTCATATATTACGTAACAAAAGTGTTTTCTATGGTGGGATATACTCGTGAAGTGCTTTAAACACAGTTAGTGTGGGATATTTTTGTAAACTGCTTAGTACAACATTGAAGAAACAATACATTTTGGACTGTCTTACCTTATTTCCAAAGTATTAGTTAGTTTTTTTACATTTAGGGGCCAGCATCGGGGTTATCTGTTGAAGTCTGTCATGATGCAATAGAAAAAATGACAATAAACCGTGGCAGTGTCTCAATTGTTCAGTATAAAAATCGCAAATATGGAGTTACAATTCAGCAAAAATCGACTGGCAAAAATTAAAGCATTTAAAGTTGTCAAATTTACCCATCCGTATATGTATACCCGGTTGGTTAAAAAACTTTGAACAAAGCATCTCAAAATTGTTATCAAGATTAATAATTTTGAAAATGCAAAATTTCTATGCAAATTAAAATTGCTTACAGTTAGGAGATTGCAGTTATGGTTTCATATAAAAAATATATCCCGGCTATTCTGCTTTCTGTGTATATTTTCAGAACGGAGTGTCAAATTCTATCGGCACCACTTCAAATTATGATTTTGACATTGTTTTATATCCAAGTGATGTGATGGATTATGTTCTTGGAGAAATTATATTCTCACCAAGAACCATTATAATTGTTGCAGCAACTTTCAATCCAACGAAATGGTATGTTAATGACAAAGGAGCATATGACTACCCAAGTTCATTGTCAAACACAAATGGAAATATCTTAACAGTAGTCGAACCACCTGAGGAAGAAATAAAAAAAATTAGTACATTCCCTGCTGTATTTGGTAGAGGGGTGGATAGACCAAACGACAAGTTTCTAATAATTGGCACAAAGAATCATTTTAATGAAATAAAAGACAGTTTCGTGGATCAACTTAACTGGATATTGACAAACGCAGTATACTTTATGGTCATCAATTCTAAGGACCACATTGAAGTACTAACAGTGTCATTATTCACGAAAGAGTTTGCAAGGATTGATTTCATAACATCACAAGAACTACAGAAAGAAGTCGCAAAGAAAGGCTTACACAGAAATCTTCACAAAATACGTATTTTAACTATTGTTTTTCATACGGCAAAAAATGACTTTTTTAGTAAACGGAAATGCGCTTTGTCGCCATATTTTCTTATTAACAAAGGAATATTTAAATACTGCCTTGCAAGTTATGTACGGTATCCACTCTTGGAGTAATGGCTGACTATTTAAATTTCACGCTGGCCTACAAAAGTTATATTAAGGATAACGCTGGAACTCGTATATGTGGCAGGATATATCCGGAAACGACTCATTTAGATGTATTTTACTACAGAAAAACAAATGTCATATATTTAGCATTTCCTGTGGAATACAGATTCATCTAATGTGTAGACAAAGAAACATATTACGATAAGCCGCTGTCTATCTGGGTGGACATAATGGATGTGAATACATGGCTATTATTGCTAATCTCTTGTATTTTAGGCAATGCACTAATATTTCGATTGTCAAAACAAAAACTGACATTTGAATCTATTAGTAACTTCTTCCTTTCCCCCATTGCCATTCTTCTCGGCCAAAACCACAACCAAAAGAAATTCCTTCTCTATGGAATTCTGTGTTTATGGTGTTAAATATTCTTGTAACTGAGTATGAAACTTACATCACAAATGAAGTTGTTGCTCCTGTGGACAAAAAGAGAATGAACAATTTCCGTGAACTAATTCTAAATAATTGCAAAATAGTTTCTTTAATTGGACATTTAAATGCCATGTCTCAAAGTGACAGTTAGTCTGCTGTCCATCCTTATTTCGAACAATATTATGGCATAACGGAAAAAGGAAACTCAAGTGTTCATTTTTATGATACTGATAAGAGACTTCATATAGTAATATAGTCGAATTGTGTTTGTCAGACACAAAGCTTAAACTGTTTATTAAAGAATTGAATACTAATTCTGAGTCATCAGTTATTTACCATTTGCAACAAAGGTTTCCTTTAATGAAATGTTTCAGAACAATAGAGTCTGCAAAACGTCTACCCCTTTCCTGGGTATTTCGTGGATGTTTTCGGCATGAACTTCTGAATTTTGTCCAAGAACTGAATGAAATGGGACTACTCGACCTTTGGCGACGACTCTATTATTTCAAGCCTAATGTACCCGTATACTTCGCAAAAGAAAAACAATCCGATGGCGAATTTCGTAGCCTTAGTTTTGACATGAAAATCGGTGCAATATTTCATGTTCTTGGATATCTAATCATTATTTCTATTTTAGTATTTCTACTTGAAAAATATTTGACTTTACTCTTTCAAAATATACGTTTTGTTTACATTTTCTGGTCTTCCACTTTACTTCAAGGATACATAGCCTTTAAGATACAGGCTGCATCCTACAGCTTTCATCAACCACATCCATACTGTAATCACCTAACACGAAGATGATGAATACTCAGAAGAATACTTTCGCCTGCCAAAGAATAAATTATTCATTGAAATAATTTATTACCTTTCGTTCATTTATTCGTGTGAAATTTATGCATGATGTATATTATTGGTATTCTGATATTTAACTATAGATCCCATTCACATTATCTTTCACCATTAGTATTGTATAATTGCATCATAAGTCCACGGTACACAATAATTGTAATTTATTGTAATTTTTTTCAAATTTCGCAAATGGTCCTTAATTTTCTTTGATTTTGGACATAATTTTTTGAATTTCACGAATGTCTGTAATTTTGAGGCCCCCAAAATTTTGTGAGGCCCGGACAAAAGCCGGAATTGTCCGTCCTTAAAGCGGCCCATGATGGTTATCAGAACTGCGGATAATTACAGCTTTGATTGAAATGGATCTTTCAGAGAATGGAATTGGAACAGGAGATGAAATAGAAATGTCAAAAAATGAAAATAGAGATATTGACAATTCAAAAGATTTGTGCTGACATCTCCCAACCTTGGTCAAGGTCAAGCTGTAGTCAGAAATAATGTCGTTCTACGACAGACATTTTCATTGTGATAATTTTTGTGACCGCATGCAATAGTAGCCGTATCTTTAGCAATCTTATTTATTCCGCTTAATTCCCAAAAAAATCCAAGTCCACCAAAATTGGATCAATGTCAACAAAAACTGATACCGATTTATTCAAGGGAAATATTTTAAAATTTTCTCCAGTGATAGGAAAAAAGTAAATTCTTAAGCTTGACTTGAATTACGTTTGTTGTTCCCCAACTGTGCTGTTCTGCTGTGTAGTCAACAGTTTGTGCAACAACAATAATAATACTGTTGCTATTCATCGGAAAGCTGTCTTGATTATCTCTATTGGGTTTGTTGATTCAATTGAAAGCTGTCTTGATCATCTTTACCAATACATACATGAATGGTTGTATTATAACTTACTTAAATGGCAATATGTGGTATAGAGATATTGTAAACTACGATCCATTTTTTGTGGCAGTGATAATGTAATAATATTATGGTGTACTGCATACTTAGTATGTACTGTATGCAAAGTCATTGTAAGGTTATGAAAATAATATAAAGAACTCAGTGCAAAGACAGAAATCATAAATAATCTTACAGTTAAAGTTAAACAGCAGACAACTTTACAAACCTTACAAATTCCTTGGGCAACTAATTGACCACGGAGCCACGGAATATTTTCAGAGATTAATGAAAACTGAGAAATTGTCAGCAATAACTGAAACATTTATAAATTGAAAGTAATAATAATCAACTGAAGTAAATATTTTTAAATAATAAATAATAAATAATAATAAATAAATAAATAAATAAATAAATATTTCTGATTTGAGAAGTAAAAGAACTGAAAGTGTTGAAAGAAGTAAACAAATTGGAACATTCAGCAACACAGATCTCAAATTACATAACCGTCAACAATGGATAAATCAATAATTATTACGGTAGCAATTTTAGTGACCACAATAACAACAGTTGCAATTTTATTTATTCCTGAACCAAGCCCAGAAGCATTGGATCAAAGAAAGCTGGATAGATTGCTAAAAGAAGAGAAAAGTGATGAAGCAGTTGATTTTGCAAAAGTGATTCATGAAAAAGTGAATTCCTCGACATCTCTGTACAATTTGGCTGTTTGTTTGGAACACAGCGGAAAGTTGATGGAAGCTGCAGAAATCCTCCAAGATATGTTTGGAAGACAAAAGAGAGAAAAGGACGATGAACAGAAGAACATGACTGAAGAGGAAATCCTAAAGGCAGCGGACATTGAAATACAAATACTCCAGGAAAAATTCGAATTGAATAAAGTGGAACAACTGTTGGGCCTGCACAAGAAACCAGAAGAAGAGAATATCAGGGGATTTCTATTGAAGTTATACTTCCGGTTGGGGGAGAATGAAAAGATTCGAGAAATTGTCAAAGAAACTGCAAGTGTTAACCAAATCATGAAAACTCTATCCTCAATTTCCTTAACTGAACTGCCAAGTTACCACCTCAAAGTGCATGGACACGAAATAAATCTGACAATCCCTTGGTACAATACAACGAAAATAGTAATGTTTAATTCTTCGTTAGACGTTTCCCTTCTGCCACCATCACTACAACAAATCTATTTATCCAAAACAGAAGTATTTGCGAGCAGAGGAATTGATTTGCCCAACTTGGAATATTTGGAATTACAAGAAATGCATTCTTCTGCATTGTCTCACTTTCAGTCAGTGCAAATAAATGACATTTCCATATTGTATTGTTCTTTGGACGTTTCCCTTCTGCCACCAACAATCAAACTACTCTATTTACAGCACGTAGAAGTATTTGCGAGTGGTGGAATTGATTTGCCCAACTTGAAAACCTTGTATTATTTAGCTGAAATGAATTCCTCTTTCTCTTATTTCCAGTCTGTGCAATTAAACACAGTAGGATCTTTCAGAGATTCCTTCTTAGATGTTTCCCTTCTGCCACGATCACTCCAATCACTTTTTGTACTAGAGACAGAAGTAATTGTGAGTGGTGAAATTGACTTACCCAACTTGAAACACTTGCAAATAGATACAAAGTCTTATTCTCTATTACCATTTTTCTATTCAACCCAATTGACTCATATTGACTTCTTGGAAATTGCTACCATCGAGAAAATCTTCCCACAAAGTGTAAAGACACTCAAAATACGTAATAATAATACATTATCTACAGAAATAATAAATTTATCTGGCGGAGAGAAGAAATTGGACAAACTCATTCTGCAGTCGTTCTCCTTGGACAAAGTACACAAAATGTTGAGTCACTTTAAACCTAATCAACTAGTCATCTATAATGAAAATTATCTAGATTGTGAACCACGAGAGTTAATTTCGTTGATTGACAAACAAATAACCTCAATTGCAGTAGGAATAGTTAATTGGGAAAAGGAGTCTTTCAATAGTTCCATTCTCGCCAAATACGTGGACAAAATGTCAGTTTATTATTTGCTGGAAGAAGGAAGGGCCATTGAAAAAAACATCGCCAAGCCGTTACAGAAAGCGAGCCAGAATATAAAATTATTTGTTTCATTTATAATTTGATAGTCTTAAATTTAATACTTTTTCCATAGCAACGGAAAATTTAATTCTTCATGGAAACTCGAAAATACTTAATTTTGCCATGACAACGCAAAATGGATTAATATTTTTCCAGAAATAGAAAAATATTAAATTTTGCCATTTTGTCATGGTAACTGTTAGCTAAAAGGAGAAACAATTAAAATTTAAGTTGGCGCTTCCCACAAGTAGAAACACTTAAAAAGTTAGCTTACCGCTTCATAAAGTGGGAAACACCAAAAAAGTTAGCTTAGCGCTTCATAAATTGGGAAACACCAAAAAATTTAGCTTAGCGCTTCATAAAGTGGGAGACACCCAAAAAGTTAGCTTACCCCTTCATAAAGTGGGAAACGCGAAAAAACTTAGCTTACCGCTTCATAAAGTGGGAAACACCAAAAATGTTAGCTTACCGCTTCATAAAGTTGGAATCACCCAAAAAGTTAGCTTACCGCTTCATAAAGTGGGAAACATCCAAAAAGTTAGCTTATAGCTTCATATAATTGAAAATACCCAAAAAGTTAGCTTACCGCTTCATATGATAAAAGAAGCCAAAAAAATGTGTATACCGCTTCTCAAAAGTGGTCACACCTAAAAACCGGATTTTACACCTAAAAACCCTATTTGAGTATCTTATTGCTTATAAAGTGGAAGCGGTGTAAAATATTTATTACTATCCCGCTAACAAACTACTAGAAGCGGTGTAGGATATTTTAGTACCCAAAACCCCATTTTCATATCTTATTGCTTATAAAGTGAGCGCGCGTTATCTCCGAAAGGGGTGGGGTGACCACGCCCATTTTAAATAGGGTTCTTAACTAGGTCGAGATGAGTCCAAATCCGAGGTTTTATCCAAATCGACCAATGCCTTCAAGAGTTATCGTGTTCACATACATACATACATACATACGGACAGACAACACGGTTCCATAAGTGAGCCTCTGGCTCGCTAAAAAGAGTTTCACCAATTATTAAAATTGCATTAAAGGTCCTGAGACCTTGACCCATTTTGACGAAAACGTTATTCTGTTAATTTATGTCTTAGAGAATTATGAAATCCGAAAGGTATTATTAGAGGAAAAGTTCATTCGTATAGTATATTAATAATAGCAACATTAATTTGAGTTTCTGGACGAATTTAAATTCTTTTTTTGGGGATATCAAATTTTTGCAAGCTGTTTCCATTCGAAACAGTGTTCGCCTTACGCATTTCGCACTGCGTTTTTCGCAGTGCGAAAAAGTGATAAAAAGCGCGTAAAAAGATTGCTGCGAAGTGCGAAAAATGCGAGAAATAGAAATTACCTGAAATTGGGGCTATGAGAGACCATTTATTTTCATTAATGTGATAATTGTCTGAACTATTTACTAACTCCAGGTCACAAGCTCCTAAAATATATGGATAAATTAACTCTAAACTGTATATAACTTTTAATCCAGAGAGGAAATTAGTCAGTGGAATACAATTCCAATTAAGTTATTTTTACAGATTTAATGAGCAATGAAGTTATCGATATACAACTGAAAATAATCCTACTTTATCATGCCACAGAAGGATTCTGCCATTGTGGATATATTGATGGCATGAGTAATTAGTATTAGTATAAAAATATAAGTATAGGGAAATAAATTATCAAAGTTTTTTGTATTGTATTGCATTGATGAATTAATTTTAGAATATTACAAATAAAGAATCTTACAAAAGTTTTAGTGAAAGTATCGGAAAAGTACTTTATAATACTGTAACTTAGAATCGCGCATAATGTACATCTTACACTTCGAAAGGGAACTCTTGTATAAGATGCATAAGATTGTCAGCATAAGATTCTAGGTTCCTTTTTTTCCTTTTTTGGTCTTATAGGAAATTAAATGAAACAATTTTAATTTTTTGTATCGATTTCCACTGCCAGGAAATCATTTCGATTTAAATTGATGTAGTAACTGAACGATTTTTCTACATCTAGTAGTTTTTCGCAATTTCTCGCATTTTTCGCATTTTTCGCAGTTTTTCGCAGTTTTTTCGCATTACGCGCGTGAAATTCGTGCGAAATGCGAAATAGGCGAACACTGAT
>JABJWA020000194.1:0-29470 GCA_020352615.2 Yoshiicerus persimilis | reverse complement strand
ACTCCGGCCAAGCAGTATCATTAGCCCGACCTTCGGTCGCTCTAATGAGACTGCTTGCCCTCCGTTCGCGCCCGTTCTCGGACTGGGTAGCCGTTAGTGGCTCCGGGCAGCTAGCACGACCTGCGGTCGTGCCAATGTGATTGACCGCCCTCCGTTATGTAACCCGTTGGCGGACTTTGCAGAGGAATATTGAAATTGAAATTGAAATTTTGAGAAGCAAATATTGAAATTTTGAGAAGCAAATATTGAAATTTTGAGAAGCAAATATTGAAATTTTGAGAAGCAAATATTGAAATTTTGAGAAGCAAATATTGAAATTTTGAGAAGCAAATATTGAAATTTTGTGAAGCAAATATTGAAATTTTGAGAAGCAAATATTGAAATTTTGAGAAGCAAATATTGAAATTTTGAGAAGCAAATATTGAAATTTTGAGAAGCAAATATTGAAATTTTGAGAAGCAAATATTGAAATTTTGAGAAGCAAATATTGAAATTTTGAGAAGCAAATATTGAAATTTTGAGAAGCAAATATTGAAATTTTGAGAAGCAAATATTGAAATTTTGAGAAGCAAATATTGAAATTTTGAGAAGCAAATATTGAAATTTTGAGAAGCAAATATTGAAATTTTGAGAAGCAAATATTGAAATTTTGAGAAGCAAATATTGAAATTTTGAGAAGCAAATATTGAAATTTTGAGAAGCAAATATTGAAATTTTGAGAAGCAAATATTGAAATTTTGAGAAGCAAATTTCCAAATTTCGGGAAGCAAATTTCCAAATTTTGAGAAGCAAATTTCCATATTTTGAGAGACAAATTTCCAAATTTGAGAGGCAAATTTCCAAATTTTGAGAAGCAAATTTTGATATTGTATGAAGCAAACTTTCAAATTTTGGAAAGCGGATTAAAATTTTGAATGCTATCCCGCTAACAAAGCAATGGAAGCAATTTTTAAGTTGAAATGTCCTTCTTTTTTCAAAGCAAATTTTTGCGTAATTTATTTATTTCTATTACTTCTAAAATAGAAACGATATAAAATTCACGGAAAGGTTGGACCATATGGAAATTTATTCATGGGTGTGTTAAATTCCTTTATTATTAAAAACGGTGAAATTAAAATTTTGACTAAAAGTTGAATTGACTATCTCCTCGGCCTTATGACAAATAGCTAATTTTGAGAAAACCTTTCGTACGATTTTCCTGGCCAACGAACTTAACCTGTGACTTGGGCCAATTCGTTCAAATCCGGAGTAAAAATTTTTTTCATTAAAATTTATGAAAGTTAGAGTGCGTACACACACACACACAGACAGACAGACAAACCCGTTCTATAAGCCCTTGGTCGGGCTAAAAAATGAAAATATACACTGTTTTGCAAAAACAGTAGCCGTATATTGAATGAATAATATTTAAACCTATTATATATATATGTCAACGTCAATTAGCCGAAAAGGTAATTTTAAGAAATTTTTTAGACACTTTGCTCTTTCAAATGACATGCTCAAAAATGGGGAAAGCACTCGAAGAAATATTTGATCCAAAATATTCAAAATTGCAGATTAATATACAATTAAAACATGAAAATATTTTTCCCCTAAAATACAAACTACAAAATACATGTCTTAAAATATTATTTTGGCCTTCAGCTTACCAAACACAGGTATTTTGAATATACTTCTTAAAAATTCATTTTACAAAACACAATTCTAAATGCAATTCGAAACTCTTTTGCTATTGTAATATGTGACTAATTCTTTCGTTAATGGTCGTTAACGCTTGATGTAGTTAAGATTATAGATTCCTTGTTGAAAATGTTTTTAAATGTTAGTTTTATTAATGTCGGAATTGTAATTTTAGAATCATTCTATTAATGCGGATAATTATTTTAAAAATGAAAATATTTTGTTATTAACGAAGGATATATTTCCTAGCGCAAAAGTTAATTCACTTTATCTTCAGTTCTTCTTGTTTTGAATTTCCTAGAAAGGTATAGGGTTCAGCCTATTCATTTAATGAACAGGTTGAAATTTTGCAACAAGACAAACTACAAAGTACAATTACAAAAGTAATTTTAATACTCTATTTTGGAAAACAAATACGTTTTTATGTAAATTACAATTTCTAATTTAATCTAACTAATTTTTAATTACAATTTGAAAATCAATAGCTACAAAATAACTATTTTCGTCTAATTTTAATCCATTTTGAATCATTTTTTCTTCTCTGCGTTTTTGAATACGTTTACAACTGTCAACCATCAAAAAAGTGTATCTGATTTAATTACTAATCGTCACCCAAGATTCAAAAGTCGTCATGGGATTGTGTTAATCTATCAACAGCCGCAATGTTTAACATGTCGTCCTTTGAAAAGGAAATACCGGAAATGTGGCAAATAGTTTAGATTTAAAAATAAGAACTAAGGAAAATAATGTAAAATCGAAGGAAATGATAAATTTACCCTAAGAATGGAAAATCCCGGGGTCTGCATCCGCTATTCAGTATTGCTTCATGGGAATAACTTATACAATTTTTGGTTTTACGGCAAACTACCCGTCAACTAAGACAGAAACAAAGCACTTTAAGAAATGGCTGTAGATCGGCAAAATTGAAAAAAATTAAACCCAGGGATGAAAATGAAGATTTGCATAGAATGCAATTTAAAAAGTTATATAGGGAAGTAGTATAAAAGGTTGCTCGTTGTGTTATGTGTATAAAGTGTTATGTAAACCTTATTGATTTAAAATTGGTGTTTGTTTTAAAATTGCCTTGCTTCCCCACTTTCTTCTTGTGTTTAAGAACTATCAGATTCAAATCCTATGAAATTATGGAATCGCATTATCACAGTCTTTTTTAAATACATATTTATTAAGCCCTACATGACTGGAAAACGAGATTAAGAATAACTGAAATAAAAACGTCTGCTTTCTCAGATTATATCCTACCCAAAATTCTCATCCCTTGTCAACATTTACTTTATGAACTGAAATTCAATGTTTTAAATTCCGTACTTATCTCGTTTTCACTCAGCCATTGATTGATCACAGTTTTATCACTTTACCCAATATATTGGGCGAAATAAAAAGTTAATAATATTGAATATGTAACAGGTCACAAAAACTAGTTTACTGTACCATTATTAAATAATACCCTCAAACATCTTATAGAAAAAGGCAAGTCATCGTATTTTCTCATTATCTTGTGGCTTATAATCCATTTGGATAGAACCGGTATTGAATAATGGAAAGCAAAATATGATTGACACTAAGGCAAAATAAATAAGGTTTACTATGAGAACAAGATTTTCACTGTAGGAACTTCAAAATTTGCACACATGTTAATATTTTAGGACACATTGACAAAATCTGGAAAACATTGGTTAAAGCGGAAAAATCGAGAAAGTTACATGAAATTACATAATTTTCCAATTTTTCCTTAAGAACTTTCTCATAGTCTAAGTGTACAGCTTTTATGACTGGGAATTGGTATTTACCGTAACCCTATTCATTCATACTTCTGAATTTAAAATGATTATTTATTTCCTAACCACTATTTGTGCAGCCAACCCTGTAGTTAGCATTTTCCTAACCAGTATTAATCTAATTCTGCTTTTAGCGTTTTGATCACTATCTTAAAAACCTGTAAGAGTCAATTTTATTTTTAATATTTACTTGGTTATTGCTACCACATTTTACATTTTCTTTTTTCAAAAACTGTTTATATTTTAAAGTTCATGCCCATAAATTAAGTATTCAACACATTACAATATAATTTTTTTCTTATTTTCAGTTGCCAAGATATGGGGGGCGTTGCAAGCACTACAGAGAGAAAATCCTGGGATCATCATTTTTGGACGTATGATCGAATTGCAAGAAAAGAATATCTTGGAATTTTGAACCAATACAAGAATGAAATCGTCTGGAACACCTACCATGTGCGCCATGGATCATCGTGTTAGCAGGGTATGACCATGTGCTTCTGGCGTCAGACCATCTTATTTATGAATGTACAATGCAAGATAGAAACTATTCGACAGGAATCGTTAGGATTAGACTAAAACGTGACGGAGAGTTCGAAGGGATTGAGCCTATGGAAACCACAGTCTTATCTGAAGAACAGCAAAACCGGCTGAAAAGAACACTGGGACAGCGAGGTTATTCCCTACTGCTTCGCAATTGTCAGAGCTTTGTAACTTACGTTAAAACTGGAGAGATGCTTTCAGACCAAGTGATTCGCCACGAAAGAGCACTGAAGACGTGGTTGGGAAGTAATTGGCCAACATTCCCAATCGGTACAGTTCCTAGAATAGAAAACCCGTTGGTACATTATTCCGGGATAAGGAAAATTCAATTGGTATCGCTCACTAAAACATTTCTTCTTGGGGACACCTCAAGAATTTTCACTCTTCTAGTAGTATCGCCTGATATGATTGCGACGACAGAAGCTCTTAAATACATGTTTGGATCTAATTCGTTCAACTTACAAACTCGAGTACAACGCTACTATGAAATTATACTAAGAATGACATTTCAAAACACATTCCCAGAAAACAAAATTCGGATTATCTTTTCCACGCAAAATTACAATTATCAAGAATTGCAAATAGCTGGGGGCTGCACAATTGACAAACTCTTGCTTCTCGGAAATACTCGAGAGGAAATTTTACAAGAATTACAAACCGTTTCTGGAAACTTACAGGGAAACCGTAATAACCAAAGCTTTTTTTCTAGAATTGTTATTGGTACCTTAGACTGTTCACGATTTCGCAGAAATGATCTCCGACAGCGAATACACCATGCCTACCAACAGTGGATTACAATTTATCACATGAGAAGTAAAGGGAGAAAAGTCCAAATCAAAAGAAAAAATTCCACTCGATTCTTAAATGCGATTTCGGAAATTTCCCAGTTTCCGAAAATGATAATTCCTGCCCTATAAGTCAACGTGGATTCATCGAGCAATCAACTAAAAATAAGCAAAACTTTATTACCATATTACCATAGTAACTGTATGAATTAATCTAATTATATTCATATTACAACATGCAATTTAAAGAATTGCAAAATCTTTGCCATTCTCTAAGCTCAGTATTTCATCTCGTAGAGTAATGACTTTGTAGTGCATGGTGGTGTAGTAGTGCATGGTGGTATTATTTATTTCACTGTTTCTATCAATAAAATTATTTCTGTATATGAAATATGAAATGGTGATAGTAAATGTTCCCATTAGAATTTATATCTCGACAGCAATATGTTTTATTTAACGATAAATTATCTTCATTCACTGTTAGTATATTTTCTTTGCTACTTTTAATATTTAAAATATCCTTATCCCTTTGCAGATTGCACATACTAAATTTAATTAATATTTGACCAATTATATGATACGTTCGCAGAGTTGGGTGATTAATTGAATTTGAGGTTGGAATTTAGGATCACGGATTAAAAGGATTAAATTCGGGATTAGAATTACGGATGACAGATTAAATTCCTGGATTAAGAATGCAGATGACGGACACAATGTTAAAAAATAAACAAATAGAAGTCCTAAAAATTATAAAACAATAATATACCTTTTCTGAAATAAATGAGAGTCAGTAAACTAAAGATGTTACTACTAAAGACGTCACTGGAAGTTTTACATCAGGATTTAAATTAACATTTATCCCTTTAATTACACTTGTATAATGCTACTTTTTGGACAATTTTTCTAAATTTTTAGCAAACCTGTACTGTAGGTATGAAATAAGTTTGGGAAAATAATAGAAAAACTAAAATTATAACTCGCCCTTTAGGAACCTACATGTACACGCTAAATACCTGGCAATTATAATGCAAACAACTGGTGTGAATTAAATTTGCAATTAATAGAAGGCAGACGCTTCAAAGTGGAGAATATATGTTTATTTTAGATACCTGTTAGCAGGAAATAAATTTTAAAATTGAATGCAGGTATGACATTGACATGTATTTAGATGACAATTATAAAATGTTGTTCAACTATTAATAATAATGTGCATTATTACATGACAGAAATACAATTGGCAAAATGAAAGTGGAAATAAGCAATCCTGTAGCAATGGTAAAACCAAACTATTTTAAATAGAATTTTTAAAATACAGAAAAGTAAATAATTGCCACGGGTAATATTTGAATTTATGCTATTTTAATTTTATAGAGCGTTTCACTACATACAGGTTGCAATGCCTATCCATTTTACACAAACTTTAGCACATTTGCACCAAAATTTTATACCGCATACGAACATAAACCGAAGACACAAAAATGTATAGGCGTCGGGAGTGTACATAGTATGGGTTATGCTTCCGAATCTAAATGCTTGGAAAGTTGCGGAAATTTCTTGCACGTATTTAATTCTCGCCTGCGTGATAGCATCAATATTGAATGAACTATTTAATTTCCATACCTTAGGAAGAGCCTTTCTTGTTTTCTGCTCTTGCTAAAATACTTTTTTATAATGAAAAGAATGTCCAATATGCCCAATATCCGATTTCCATCAAAATCTTATTTAAATGTTACTTGACAATTAACTCCTCCCTATTTTTACCAATATCTGTGTTTTAGAATATACCCTTAAATGTTCCGTATTTGTCTTAGCTAGAAGTTTGCTGTCATAATAAAATTCTGATATCTTTTCACGTCAAAGTTAACAGTTCTCTGTACACATTCATCGCATCATAGAAAGTCAACTTTCCTCCCAGTTGACCCAGTTCCATCAATTGAGGAGACTTAACAAAGTTTATAATACACCCAAAACTTCCAAAAATACCGGTGACAAGTACTTCATTGTTCAAGGTAAACACTGAAAATAAACTAGTATTACAACAAAAATTTACCACAGGTAGAAAATTTATAGATTAAGTGAGACTAACCTTATAATGTAATACTTGATTGTATTTAAAGGATATACCTTTAGTTTTAGTGGAGAAGGAAGGAAAGTTCCTATATAATTTGGAAATTTCATATTATGGTCAATTATTTTTTAGTTTTAAAAATATTTAAAGAGTTATTCTGGTAAATATAGCCAATTTTTTGTCTTGTTTAAGAATGTATGAAGTGAAAGTATAAATTTATTTCACGAATTTCCCGGGTCCGAATTCGTTGAAACCCGGTGTAAAAATATTTTTTATTAGAATTTAAGAAACGTAGAGAACCCCACATGTAGAGATAATACTGCTCTACAAGCTCCAGGCTGGGGTTAAAATTAAAAGTCCTTAAGATATATCTAAAAATGTCCTACAAATATGGTGTTCCGAAAACTTCAATTCATTGAAATAAATTTATGTGAACCATATTGCTGAAATGGAAAAAGTAATAATAATATGATGATAAATATGATTTGCAATGAGAAAATGCGGAAGAGAACTATAGAGAGGCCAAGAGGCAACCGGCGACATTGAAATCAAACGTAAATGTTACAAATTGGAAGGTATTTACAATCGTCCTGGATTGTTACTTACTACTTCCATTTTTTAAACTGAGTTTTCTAGTGTTGATGGCAAATGAGAAAGATCCAACGTAGTATTTCCCAATTCCAATTCATTCAACGAAAAATTTTGGAAATGAGTCAGGGGAGAAGACATTTGGGATATTTTCAAATATTTCAATTGGGGCAAGTCTAGTTTTTTACTGATATTTTGTAATTCTGCATTTTGCAAACTCAATTTCTGTACTGTTGGTGGCAAAATAGAAAGATCTGCTTTAGTATCTGTTAAAGATACTTCATGACGTGGAACTGTAGTAAAGTAGGACAGAGGAGGCACGGCGCCAACTATTTCCAAATTCTTCAAGTCGGGCAACTTGAAAATGGAAAGATCCAATAGTGAAACTCCGCTGACGACTAGTTCGGACACAATTTCATTTTGTGTATCAAACTCGATTGTTCCTTAAGTGGATTGCGTTTCTTATTAATAATTACAACATTCTTTTAACAAAACTCCATGTTTGTATTGATATCTTGTACACTTCACTTACTTTTTTGCCATTTTGTCCTTGTCCACCTTCATTTTTGTTCGCCTACTGTCCATTTCGGACATCTGCCAATATGTCAACCGAACAGTGAACCCCTATTGTTGAGTCACTTACTTAAAATAATATAGCGAACGTAAGAAGAGTAGATATTCGACTACCTAATTAAATATAGGTATACTATTTAACCAATGGAACTACAAGTAATATTGGTCAGTATTTTAAAATTAGGTATTCGTTACAATAATGTTTATTTTAACTGCACTTCTCAGTCACGTTGGTCATTTAGAATGTTTTAAATATATAGCTTTACGGACTTCTCCTTGAGACTCCGTTGGGTGAGCACATACATCTGTACTGCTCTCCGCAAAATAAATTTTTTTAGTGGTATAAATCGGCCGAATTTGGTAAAATTTGAGTGGTGCAGTGACCCTGTGACGTGACCAGTACCGTGGGAGTGACAGTTCTGCGTGAAAGTGAGGACTTTTATCCGTTTTTTCGGTTTTTCTGAAAGTGCCTCGCCGAAACATCATAATTGGAAGATGGCCGAACCTTATCGCGGAGGAGTTTGCATAGGAATTCGTGGCGGTATGCAAACGAGTCCTTCTCTACTCTTGAAGACACCGTCTACGTCAACTGCTGTTGTGTTGGGTGTAATCTGTTTCAAGTAATCTTGGTAGGAGAGTCGCTGTACCTTTACGTGCTGTAAGTCGACATTCATGGGGATGGGAGTTCTCTGGCGGCTCAAGCAATTCCCTCCTGGTCTTACCCATCTGGTCTGTGCTCTCTTCTCATAGTAAATCGACAAGCTTCTTCTACACATTCATCTCATTTTTGGTCAGTCACAAGGGTCACCCGCAAACTCAAATCTTTTACATCTACATAAATTGTCTCAAGGAGAAGCTCCGCTCATACACGAGTATGGGCGTAATTTCTGTAAGCCGATAAAGACATAAGGCAGGTATAATATACTAATATAAGATTTTTTCATGGTCTTTTTTCTCATATTGGTATGTACTATATAATGTTGTAATGATTTCTCTGAAAGTATGTGTGCAGGGTCTAACAATTCTTTCGTCTACTACTCGAATTAAATTATTCACACTTAACGCTAACGAATTAAATTATTCACACTTAACTCTAACGAATTAAATTATTCACTCTTAACGCTAACAAATTAAATTATTCTTCTTTAACGCTAACGAATTGAATTATTCAGTCTATTACAAAATAAGCGTGCAATTTTCAGATTTTACTGAAGTGTTAAGCATAGAAAGTATACTACAATTAGGAATTTTCAAATTAGAAATACGTAATATTGGCAATCGAAATACGTAATATTGGCAATCGAAATACGCTGGTGCGTACTAGACAGATGTTGAAAATTTTGTAAGCTGAGTTGTTTTCTTCCTCTATGCATTCAATTTTCTTTACAGTGAGGGACCATTTTCAACACCTTGCCTAATGTCGTCATTTCCCTATGGTACCTGACTAATTCCCTACACTGTTGGATGTCGCTCTTTATAAAACTATTTAATATTAACATTATTGTAAAAGATGTAAAGACCAACGGTCATATCGTCCAACAATAAAACCTTATCTATCTATAAAACTATTTAAAAACAACAAGAAGCGTCGTAATGTCTGATAGTATTTTTCCATAGACCATTACAATTCGATCATTTTTGACATTACTGATGGGAGTCATTCTGATGCCAAATGGCCTCAGTGACCTATGGATCTTTCGATAGCAAATACTTGTTTTGAAAGCTTGGGAATTAAGAAGGACTGTAAGTAAATTAGACGAATGTTTCCACAGCAAGGAAGAGCAGAATAAGATAAGTGTCATTACTGAAAATGATAAAAAACATGCGATAGGGAGGGTAACATATTCCATGAAATCCAAACGGTCATAGAATCTGATAGAACCAAAGCAATATAATATGGTTCCAAAATACGCAATGAAGATAAGATAAGAAAAATATGCGGGGTGAACACTTTCATGGAGTAATATGTTCAGCACTCGAATTCGGTTGTACATATGATGCCGATATAGAAAATTGTAATTTGGGCATCTGTAAAAAATAAATGTATTAGGTTCTTCTATTACGTACAATAAAAATGTAGTTAGTGTTGTCATTTAGTTACCGTATTTCGGGCATCAAACTAAAAATGCGCAGCAAAACTATCAAGATGTATACGTATAATATCATAGCCCAACACAATGAACAGAGGCAAACAATTATATGTGAGATTCGTATTCCAAATTCAAGGGTCCAATGCAGTGAGAAAACGTCGGCCATGTACTTGTTTTGGACAACCAATGCAAAATGGGTCATTCCTGGTGTACCAACTATATAGACAAAAGGAACTAAAAGCTTTGTCACCCAAACTTCTAATTTGTTGTAAAAGAAATCCTTAGCATTACATCCACCCCCAGCAGAACCTTCAAAATTGAGAATAAATGAATAAATTAACTGCACACATGGATAATATGTACTTAACAAATGTTAGCTAATCTTTCCTTCAAAATGAAATTTGTAGTTGAATTAATATGATTAAGAAATTTAAATATTACTAAACTGGTCGGCTTCAATTCTGTACAAACTAAAATTCAAATCGGAAAAATACGATCAAAATTTAAGACTAAGGAAAATAACTGTTTGGAGTTTTCTAAGACTAATGGAAGTAAGCCACCCTTAATCTGTAAAGACTAATGGAAATAAAGACGCCTTAGTCTGTCAAGATTAACATAGGCGTCCTGTATTTGTAAAGTAAGTTACAATCTATAAGCCTTTACTAATCTTAAGAAACTTGCTTCCTTATTCCATTTTAAAAGTGACTGCATATCAGAAAAATTTCACTTGCCGATTTTACACATAGCTTACCTTTTTCTAAGGAAGTGATTTCAGTGCACAAGTAATTCAAAATAGTTTGGATATTTATCCCTCTTGTATATACATTAAGTAGAATCACAGCAAATAGAATATGACCACTTAAAATCACAAATGCTATCATCAGTGATAAAACGTCTATCTTATCAGAGTCATTTTCAAGGATGAATTTTAGAAGCAGAAATGCTATCTGGATAGCAAATACAGCGTTAAGAACCAAAAATGCTTTTAAACGGTGTTGTGGTTTTGACAGAAGAAATTGTTCTTTGGAGCTATCCCAATAAAAAAGAGATCCACAGCAGAAATAAGCAATGTTGACATACAACCCGAACCAATGAAAATGATTGAATTTTAATTCAAATTTTAATTTAGGTATAGTAATTTTAAATAGAAGATTTGGATTCGAAGATCTCGGAGAAGCCGAAACATGATAAAGCCCAGTATTATGGTTTTAGCCAAACCAGTAAAATAAAATATACTAAGCTTGCAGAGCGCTTCACAGTTTTAAATGATAACTGTAAAAGGTTTGTCACGCTCCTAATTCTTGGCTAAATAACATATACGCTCAATATTCTGGTGGGAATGATTGCTAAATATATATATCATTTTCTTCACCAATGGCAGATTGTTATCAATTAAGGAAGCATGCAATGGGCCAAATTGTATGTATGATTTGAAAAGGCGAGCCTTATGAATTATAAATGAACAATGATATTCGTTATTGATAATTGGTCTCCTTTCGAGTGTATAAAATAATTTAATACATGCTCACTTCCATAATTTCATATAATATAATAAGGGAATGTCAGGGCTCTTTTCAAAAAATTATGAAATGTCTAACAAATGTATGCTTGATTCGAGTAATTTCCGCTGTTATGCTTATTACACTTCTTTGCTACCGTTAAGATTAGAATTAGTTTTCGAGTAAAGCTATTTTCAAACGCAATTAGCCCTAATTTTTTTTGTTCCGAGATTGATTATTCGTCTTTTAAAAGAGTTAAAATTATTTCATGACACGTGATTCACTCTGTATGTAGTACACAGCTCTGAGGACAATAAACTGCAATAATTGTAACTTCAGTGCCATATAGTGCAAATAAAATATTCCATCATTGTAATTATTGCCACGTGTGACTGTAGCTTTAATTAAGTTTTGATCATTTATAAATAAGCAGGTTTTCCGAAGTTTTCCCATAGTAACTGAGAATTAAATTTTTAATCGGCGCCCAACTTTCTTTACTAGTTTATTGTTTATTCAAGAGAAGAATAATCAGTACAAATAAATAATCTGTTTTACAGGACTAGGCGTGAAGTAATTACCAGGCATAACTACTTAAACCACCTTACTCCATAAGCAAACCCAAGTCATAACCTGAGAATCGACCTTTTAAAATACTTAATTACTACTACAGTGCACCAAGGCAGTATAACAATTATTTATGTTTCCCGTTTCATAGACGACACTTCTCCAGCGACCCCATTATTAAAAGTATCAAATTAATTAACAACCAATAAAAATATTCATTGATTGAAACTAACACAGGTGAGTTACTTGGCTGTGAATTTTAGATAATTTGGCAATTGGCAGCAATGATATAAATTGGTCATTTATGATTCATTAACCTTACCATTTCAAATTATAAATGGCATTTGGCCGATGCTTGCTTTATTCATCAAATGTTGATCAAGAGAAGGATATATACTTTAAACAATTATATCCAACAAAAACAACAGTATGTTGTATTTACTGGTTTGTCTAAAACGCTATAACTAGGCATCATAATGTTTCGGGTTTTCTGGAAAAATTACAAGTCCTTAAGATATGTCTAAAAATGTCCTACAAGTATGCTCCAATTCATTGAAATAAATATTCCTGTAACATATAGCTGAAATGGAAAAGGTGAAAATAATATGATGATAAATATGATGTGCAGTGAGAAAATTGATGAATTTACTTTATTGTTAATAATGTAAAACATTACAACGCTTATTTAATTCCTCTGAGAAGCCAAATCCATTTTTGGGGGTGCCACTTAGTGGGACAGGAATTATTTGATTCTAAGAAACTTGGGATAACTCATCAAACTGTTTCTGCTCAATTGGCTTTGCTTTCCCGTCTTCCATTATGTAATATTTGGAAGTTGCGTTTCCCTCATCATTGGACAGCATTGCCATTTCAGGCTTTTCCAGCGATTCCCAACGAACATTTCCGACGGCAATTGTTTTTAATTCATTACTGATCAAGCGAATCAACTTGGATGGAAGAAAATCATTAGAAGAAGATTCCCTAAAAATGACAAGCTGTTTCGGTTTCAGATTTTCCAATACTTGCTCCACCTCCGCTAAATTGAATTCACTAAGAGAGAGTTTCTCCAATTTGTGAACCCCTGTAATTGCAGGTGGACTAACATCTTCTTCAGATGAACTATCTATAATATATGGTTTTGGTCTGACTATTTTAATATTTTTAACGCTCTGGGGAATTAACTGGACATTAATTTCGTTCATTTCTGAATTGTCATACTGAATTTCAAGGTGAGTCAGGGGAAGAGAACGAAAGAGGGACCAAGAAGCAGTTGGCGACATTGAAATCAAACGTAAATGTTTCAAATTTGAATGTATTTGCAATCCTCCAGGATTATTATTTACTACTTCCATTTCTTTTAAACTGAGTTTAAAAAAACTGAGTTAGTTTTTCGGTTTCAGCTGGCAAAATGGAAAGATCCTAAAGTGAAACTCCGCTGACGACTACTTCAGACACTGGAAATGTTCTGAAGTGTGAAAGAAAAGGAACTCTGTCAAAGTGTTGACGATTCAAATATTTCAAGTTGGGCAAATCCATTCCTCCACTGTGCTTAATTTGTGTTTCCCTTAAAATAAGCTACACTGTCTGCCTGATACAGAATAAAAATTCATATACTTATTAGTTATGGCTTGACGGCGGTGTATGTTAAAAATAATCATATAATAATTATACATAAAACATTGCGTGTTCAACTGTGTTCTGCAAAATCATTTATTAGCACACATTGCCTTAAAACTTTGGTGAAGTAATGTCCAGCATACAAGATAAAACTGAAAAACAAGGAATAATTGTCAAATAAAATTTTAGACATCATCGCGAGGCACACATTTGCACATTGACGATATTTGTTGTGGACAAGGTTTCGGGTAGGATTATGCCACATTGGGAATATTCCCAACTTTCTCGGGTGCGTATTTACAAACCCTAAAGGGTTCAGGACTCATTCAAGTTTTGCTCAATAAATGACGGTATATTGCGTACCATTGCAGATATTTGAACCACGGTGATTACATAGACATACCAAGACATAGAGTAATGATCAACATGTCCTCTATCAGTGCTCTGTTTTTTTCTATTATCATGTCATGTCATTTTCATTTTGTAATACATTTTTTCGTATTCAAGACTTTTTAAAAATACCATATTTAATAAGTAACGCAAATTCATATAAAACTACGTAATACTAAATTGAATGACAGTACGCCTTTACACTTACAATCATCAGTTTTACATTCGTTTTCAGTGTTTATTATTTCTTCATGCATGGAATAATTTACAAATGAATTCTGTGGGTAAAATTTTGTCCGCATGGAACAAAGAAATGTTTGTTTAGTATTTCTTCAGTAAGTCAAATGGGTCAGCATGGTTTTCAATTATAAATATTAGAAGTACTTTTACTTGAAAAATTCTTTGTTAATGGGCAACACAACTACCATATCCATAGTGACTGCCTCAAAAATAGTTTCATATTTCTGGATTACATTGGAATAAAATTTTTGAATATGAAAAGTCTAGCTGAAAATACTGAAAATGAATATACAGACATTCATTTTTAGAAATTTACTTGGATATGATTCAATATATCACCATGAAAACGAATGGCAATGAATTTTTTAATGTAACCGTATTTCCTAAGTGACAAAAACAGGGACGGACGGGCACTACGATAAATTTTTGATAAAGAATGTAATTGTCAGGTAGGATACTAACGTACTGATTGCTGAGTTACTGACTTCAAATATGTTCTAGTTTGCTATTTAAGCTTTGGTACTACACGTAATATTGGTATAAATGTTAGTATTTTAAAATTAATTGTTACATAATATTTACTTTAAGTGCTCTACCCAGTCACGTTGGCTATTCACAATGCTTTAAATAATTAGCCTGACTGTATTATTAATATGTCTTACAACAAAACTAATGCTTACTGAGAAACGTGACAAACATTCGCACGTCATATTTAAACATTCGCATGTCATATTTAAACATTCGCCAATTATAAACTTTAATAATACTATTCATGTTTGAATACCTTAATTATAATTAAGTGATATATAAAACAATTATATAGTTTAGTAGTTCAGTTTTATGACCTAACAATTCTCTACTCAATTCAGTATACGCATAATTACAAAGACGTTGCTAATCATAGTTCCGATGCTAAATCACATCTTAAATCTTTTATAGTTTAGTATGTCATGGGATCCAAAAGCATTATATTGCTGACATTCATCAAATTTTTGATAAGGAAAATATATGTTAACTTACTACTACTTGTGTTTACTTGACTTAACTGCAAATACTTATATGTTTTCTTTTTATTCCCTCTTAACGCCAACTAAAGAAATTATTCCCTCTATTACGAAAATAAACGTGAATTTTCAGGTTTTACTTTGTTATGCATTGATAGTATAATAATATTACAGATAACCAATCTGCAGCAACTTAATTTAGACCATCTACTAACCACAGTGGTGCAAATTTGGACAGATGTTGAAATTTTTCTGAGTTGTTCTCTTCCTCTACATCTTCAAATTCCTTTAAGTTCTACAGTGAGGGACCTAAGTCACGTGTTATAGGGAAATAATATATTATTTGCTGTATAAGGTATTTAAAAAGGAAATGAATGCAACGTCTGACGAATGCCTCCCAAACACTTTGAGAGTCATTTTCGAACACCGTTTCTAATGTCGTCTCTTCATGGTACCTCACCAATATCCTACACAGTTGAATACAAATGTTGCTTGGGTGTCACTCTTTATATAACTATTTAAATATGACAAGAAGCGTCGTAATGTGTGATAGCATTTCCTCATAGACTACTACAATTCGATCATTTTTGACATTACTGATGGGAGTCATTCTGATGCCAAATGGCCTCAGTGACCTATGGATCTTCCGATTGCAAATACTAGTTTTAAAAGCTTGGGAATTAAGAAGGACTGTAAGTAAATTAGATGAATGTTTCCACAGCAAGGAAGAGCAGAATAAGAGAAGTGTCATCATCGAAAATGATAAAAAGGATGCGACAGGGAGGGTAATATATTCAACAAAATCGAGGCGGTTGTAAAATCTAATCGAACCAAAGCAAAATAATATGGTTCCAAAATACGCAATTAGGATTAGAAAAGAAAAATATGCGGGGTGAACACTTTCATGGAGTAATATGTTCAGAATCCGTATTCCGTTGTACATACAGTGCCGATAAAGAAAATTGTAACTTGGGCATCTGTAGAAAACAAACGTATTAAATCCTTCTATTACATAAAATAAAAAAGGTAGGTTAGTGTTGTCATTTTGTTACCTTATTTCAGGCATCAAGCTAAAAATGCGCAGCAAAACTATCAAGATGTATGCGTATAATATCATAGCCCAGCACATTGAGCAGACGAAGACAATTATATGTGAGATTCGTATTCCAAATTCTAGGGTCCAATGCAGTGAGAAAACGTCGGCCATGTACTTCTTTTGGACAACCAATGCAAAATGTGCTGCTCCTGGTGTACCAAATATGTAGATAAAAGGAACTAAAAGCTTTGTCACACAAACTTCTAATTTGATGTACAAGAAATCCTTAGCATTACGTCCACCACCGGCAGAAACTTTAAAATTGATAATAAATCAATAAATTCACTGCACACATGGATAATATATACTACTGCGCAAATTTTAGCTAATATTCGCTCAAAAAGAAGTTTGTATTTGGATTAAGATGATTAAAAAATTTAAGTATTACTAAACTGGTCGGCTTCAATTCTGCACCTATTAAAACTAAATTGAAAAAATACGATAAAATTTAAAACGGACGGAAATAAGCCGTCCGTTTCTCAGACTAAAGGAAATAAACCGCCCTTAATTTGTAAAGACTAATGGAAATATGCCGTCCTTAATTTGTAGAGACTAATGGAAATATGCCGTCCTTAATTTGCAGAGACTAATGGAAATAGGCCGTCCTTAATTTGTAGAGACTAATGGAAATATGCCGTCCTTAATTTGCAGAGACTAATGGAAATATGCCGTCCTTAATTTGCAGAGACTAATGGAAATATGCCGTCCTTAATTTGTAGAGACTAATTAATAGAAATGTGATGTCCTTTTGTAAAGTAAGTTACAATGTATAAGCCTCTACTTATCTTAAAAGTCTTACTTCCTTTTGCCATTTTAAAGCCGACTGCAAATTATGAAAATTTCGCACGACGAAAGTACACATATCTTACCTTTCTTTAAGAAAGTTATTTCAGTTCCCAAGTAATTCAAAATAGTTTGGATATTTATCCCTCTTGTATATACATTAAATAGAATCACCACAAATAATGTATGACTACTCATCATCACAAATCCTGTCATCGGTGACAAAACGTCTAATTTATCTGAATCATTTTCCAGGATGAATTTTGCAATCAGAAATGCTATCTGGATAGCAAAAACAGCGTTAAGAATCAATAATGCCTTTAAACGGTGTTGTGGTTTTGAAAGAAGAAATTGTTCTTTTGAACGATCCCAATAAAAAGGAGAACCGCAACAAAAGGATGCAATGTTGATATACAAGCCGAACCAATGAAAATGATTGAATTTTAATTCAAATTTTAATTTAGATAGGTTAATTTTAAATAGAAGATTTGGGATTCGAAAATATTGCAAAAGGCGAAACATGATAAAGCCGAGTTATATCGTTTAAGCCAAACCAGTGAAGCAAATTTATAGTAACCTTACAGAGGGTCTTCACAGTTTTAAATGATGGCTGCCAAAGCCTGATTGCCAGGCCTTTAGTTCTTGGCTAGTTAACATTTATGCTCAAAATTGGGAATGATTGCTAAGTATATACTTCATTTTCTTGACCAATGGAAAATTGTTATCAATAAAAGAAGCATGCAATCGGTAAAATTGTATGTTTAATTTGAAATTGTAATGCTAAAGAATTATAAATGACCAATGATATTCGTTATTGACAATTGCTCTCCTTTCTGTTGTATAAAATAACTTCATCAATATTTGAGAACAGTTTTCATGCACACATATCGTTCACATCTACGATTTGGTTATTTATGCAACTAATATGCATTACGCTTTCAATATCATTTATAAAAATCGTTAGGTATTTAGATAATTGTAATTATGAGACGATTGAGCCAAGTTAGGATCTAAGCTAAACAATCGCTAATGCGGAAAAGTGAGAAAGCAATTTTTCACTAATTCAGAAAGGTGATAAACCAGATGCTTAGGTGTTCAAATAGTGCAACCCGCCTTTTATCATTATTTCCATTATTATGATATTTCCGTTTCGAGCAAACGGAAATATCAGGGTTCTCTTCAGATAATTGTGAAAATATCTAACCATTTTATGCTTGATTTGACTAATTGCCGCTTAAATGCATATTAGACATCTTCGCTGCAGTGAAGATAAGAATGAAGCCTTTACAATTACGACTTAGCGAATAAAACTATTTTCAAACGCAGTTTGCCCTAATTATGTTTTTCTTCCGAAGTCGATTCTTCTTCTTTTAAAGGAGTTAAAATTTCATGACACGTGACAGCTCTGAAGAAAATACACTGTAATATTTGTAACTCAGTGCCATATAGTGCAAATAAAATATTCCGTCACAGTAATTACTTTCCAGGTGTGACGGCAGCTTTAATTAGGAGTGGTCATTTATAAATAAGCAAGTTTTCCGAAATTTTCTCGTGGTAGCCACAAATTAAGAATTAAATTTTTAATCAGCGCCCAACTTTCTTTAATGGTGTATTGTTTATTCAAGTGAATAATAATCAGTACAAATAAATAATCTGATTTCGAGAACTAAGCGCCAAAGTAATTACCAGGCATAACCACTTAAACCACCTTACTCCATAAGCTAATCAAAGTCATAACCAGACACCCAACCTTCGAAATTACTTAATTGCTACTGTAGGTAAACAAGACAGTATAACAATTATTGATTATCCATTCACTTTCCATAGAAGACGCTGCTCTATCGACCCCATAATTAGTGTCAAAATAATTAACAACCAATCAAAATATTATTGAATGAATAATGCATAATAATTGCAAAAACAACCGAAACATAGATGTAAAAAACATACTTTGTTTGAAGTAACACAGCTGAATTACTGGCTGTGAATTTCGGATATTTTGGAAACTGTCAACTATTAATATATAAATTGGTCATTTATGATTCATTAGCGTTAGCATTTCAAATTATAAATGGCATTTAGCGGATGTTTGCTTTATTGATCAAGAAAATGATATTTACTTTAAACAATTATATCCAACGGAGTTTGAGCATAAACAATTACTAGCCTTAAAGTGATAGCGAAACTACCATTTTGACATTTTTACTTAAAATTAGGAATGCTTCTGTGAGGTTACTATAAATTGTCTTTACTGGTTTGTCTTCAACGTTATTTATAACTAGGCATTACAATGTTCCGGATTTTCCGGTATTTTCGTATCTCAAATCTTCTATTTCAAATTAAGTTACCTCAACTAACGCCTGAATTAAAATTCAATCATTTTCACTGGTTCGGGTTGTATGTCAACATTGCTTCTTTCTGCTGCGGTTCCTCTTTTTACTGGGATTGTGCCAAAGAACAGTTTGTGCTGTCAAAATCACAATACCGTTTAAAAGTATTCCTAATCCTTAATGTGGCTTTTGCAATCCAGACAGCATTTATACTTCTTCAAATAATTCAGCACAATGATACAGAAAAGTTAGACGTTTCCTCACTGGTGATGGGATTTGTGATATCGAATGGGCATATATTTCTTATGGTGATTCTACTTAATACAGCGTTGGCCAGAAGTCGCGCACCATGGCGAAATAACATTACCTGTGGCCACAAGTCTTGCACCATAGGGAAATTACATTACGAGTGGCCACAAGTCACGCACCATGGGGAAATAACAATGGTATTTTAGGGAAGCTTCGATTCCATGCAATAATCCACTCTTATGCACTTTTATTTGAACAAGCTAACAGTTTTATGGTAGTCAGTTCTGTTAATTGCTTTTTTGAAATGAAACTATCGAAAGAAGAAAGGGTGGAAGTGGTATTGTTGGCTTATCCGCCAGAGCCGTGGCAGTGGAATTCACTCGAAGACATCCTGATAGGCCCATCCACCATTCAACAGTTGTTCGACTGATAAACAAATTTAAGAAGACAGGTTCGACAGCTGATGCCACTCGGTCCGGGGCCCCCAAGACTTCGACGAACCCAGAGGTTGCAATCAGCGTCCTTGCAAAATTTATTGCAAGTCCAAGAAGAACATCAAGAGAAGTTGCAAGGGATTTGAACATCTCCAGAACAAGTGCTCGCGGCATCCTAAAATTGCATCATTTTAAACCTTACAAAATGAAAATTCTTCAGAGTTTGAAACCAGAAGACCCAGCAAGGAGAATCGGATTTTGTAACTGGGCTCAGTCAATTTTGGAAGAAAATCCAGAACTTCCAAAAATATTGAACACCTTTAATCCAGGTTTCACTTCATCTTTCTTACTAAAATCTTTACCTTTCCAACTTAATGTTATTTCCCCATGGTGCGTGACTTGTGGCCACTCGTAATGTAATTTCCCTATGGTGCAAGACTTGTGGCCACAGGTAATGTTATTTCGCCATGGTGCGCGACTTCTGGCCAACGCTGTATATGCACAAGAGGAGAAGACATTCAAACTATTTTGAATTACTTGGGCACTGAAATAACTTCTTCTGGAAAAGGTAAGGTAAGCATAATAAATTTTGAAATAATGCACCCTGTTATCTTCAATTAATTAGAATTTATTTCATTTTTAATTTTTGCGGAGGCAGAAAGGTAAGGCGCGTAGTAATCTATAATTTTCCTCGTACAAATCCATCCAAACATTTCATTTTTGGTAAAAATTAGTTTGTTCAGTATATATGATCCACATGCGCAGTAAATTTATGTATTTCTTCTCAATTTTAAAGGATCTGTTGGTGGTGGATTCAATGCTAAGGATTTCATATACATGAAACTAGAAATTTGGGTGGCAAAAATTTTAGTTCCTGTTTGCTATATATTTTCTGCACCAGGAGCGGCCCATTTTGCATTGGTTGTCCAAAACAAGTACATGTACAAAGTTTTCTCATTGCATTGGACGCTAGAAGTAGGAGTACAAACCGTACATATCATTGTCTTGATCTGTTCAATGTGTTGGGCTATGATATTATACGTATACATATTGATTGCTTTGCTGAGGATATTTCATTGGATGAAAGAAATACGGTAACTCAATGAAACCTTCAATTTTATTATTTATGTAATAGAATACTCTACAATGTTTTTATTTTTTTCAGATGCCCGAAATACGATTTTGTATATCGGCACTGTTTGTACAACCGAAGTCGGATACTGAATATACTACTCAATGGGAGTATTCATCCCGCATACCTTCCTTATTTTATCCTTACCATGTATTTTGTAGCCACATTTTGTTGCTTTGCTTCTATTAGATTCTACGACCGCCTTGATTTCATGGAATTTGTTACACTTCCAATCATAAGCTTTACAACATTTTCGGTTATGACACTTCTCTTATTCTGCGCATCGCTGCTGTGGAAAAATTCTTCTAATTTACTGATAGTTCTGTATAATTCCATAATCTTTAATACAAAGAATTGCAATCGAAAGGTCTATATGTCACTGAAGCCGTTTGGTATCACAATGACTCCCATCAGTAATGTTAAAAATGATCGAATTGTAGTCGTCTATCAGGAAATGCTTTCACACATTACGACGCTTCTTGTTGTATTTAAATAGCCTTCACTAAAATCTATTTAAGAAGCAATACGTAACTGAAATCTGGGAATTTTACTTTTATTTTCGTAGCATTTGCATTTGGAGTGACTACGGAAAACGTATATTTAACTTGTACATGAAAGTAAATTATAATAATAATAACTGCTCTAGTTGCTTTTGACGACAGTGCAAAATACTGATGAAAATGTTTTTCGCAACGATTTTTCGAGGAATTGGTTTACAATGAACGAGTAAAAATCCAAATAGGTTTTCTCTAATGTGGTTTACAAGGAAAACCATTGGTTTAGAAAGGTAATAAAGCGTATTAAAAGTAAAGTAAAGTATTGGAAGTAATGTTGTTGAGCGTGGTACATACCTGTCTTGATTGGTTTGTCACTGCATAAAATATATTGGCTTCTAATATGTACATTAAATTATTTTGTCGAGATGTCATGCAGTTTGAAGACGATAGCAGTTCCTTTAATAATACTAAGATTGGATATGGTTGGTACTCCAATCATATTTATCATTACTAATATATTTTAAATGAAAATTGGAAGATATATTTACAAAAGGCATTCATTGATTTTACAATGCAGTCAGCTATGGTAGCCACAACATCTATAATTTGGGACAGATTTTTTCTAAGTATCATGTTAAACTTCCCATTTTATCAGGTAATGCAGTAGCACTTGATACAAGACAACTATAAATTAATTGCTTATTTTGTACACAAATATTTGCTTTTGATTAGATTCAATTCTATATGTCACATTATTTACAATTATTCAAATAATTGGTATCTGATGTCTTTTTCTGCTGTGGAAACTACTTCATCAAGTAAGTATAATAACACATATAACGGGTGTTTGCCTAATGCTGATGAATGTAGGGCTAGTGACTGGTAAAGCTATATGATACGAAAGTCAAAATAGATGATGAGCCAAGTTAAGAAAATAACACTTAGAGTGTAGGTAGATTTTGATTTAAGAGTGTATTTACATAAAACCAAATTCATATATAAAATACTCATAAGGAGTAATCCCACATATAGAAAAATACTTATACCTAAATTCTAGTACTAATACCTAAATAGTAGTAACCTATAACATAAACTGGTACAAACAGGACTGACAAGCAACCGACTGTACCCGGGTATCGTAGACAACAAACCGTAGTAGCAAATAGCGTAGCAAGTAGAAGGCTAACAGGTCTTAGGGTAATTTAGGGAGAGTAGGAATACCAATAACCGGTATATAGAGAGGACACCAAAAACCGGTGTAGAGTAGATAGCTTATAACCAGCTAGTTGTAGGACAGCAAAGTCAGGAGCTCAGCATCGGAGGACAATTCGGGATCGAATGTGGCTTGGACAAGAGAAGCCAAAAGTATTTATACTTTTGGATTCTTTTGTTCAAGTCCAGAAAAGTAATTAGGGAAACAAGATAGTTTATATTCAATTTGAAAGGTAGATTACAGAAATAGCTTATGCATGGGCTCTTATGGCCAAAAGATAGAAGTAGTAGAAATTAAACTTATGCATAATCTTAGTTTACATGCTAGGTTAATAGCTAAACAAAAGGTACTGGTGAATGAATGAAAATGTCCCAGACATAATCTTAGTTGTAACGGTAGACCTAACCTAAGGAATACGTGCACACTGCACTCAGCTTATCTTCCACATGGAAGATAAGCAAAGTAAGACCAGAGTCACTCTCTGGACCTTACAGAGCCCCGACGAAAAAGCGCGGACATTTATTGTAGCGCAGCCAATTTGGCTTTTTAACCACACATCATTATTAGTGAATAATGGGTCTTAAGATATAAGAAATGGCACTTTCGTGGAACTTGGGAAGTTGTCTGTGGTGGACGTGAAGAAGTTATTAATGAGAGAGGGGTGAAGTCTGGCAAAGAGTGGTCCTTCGTTAGCTGGAACTTGAATCGCCCGTGGAGTACAAGTGAACTAAGTCACTATCTGCTCCTTCGGTCGTAAGTAATAGTCGATCACCAATCCAAATATGCCAGCAGTAGCTGAATGTTCCTTAGGATGGCGTGGCAGGTATTGAGCCAATTCAGACGATAAGTCAGCACAGGCACGACGAGTTGTTTGGAAATCAAATTCCTGAGGCGTTGTGTTCTGAAACTGGGAACTTCACTCAGTTGGTGACTTAAATGATGAAAGAAATCCATATAGTCGTCTCCGTCATTCTGTTCACAATTAAGTGAGAAATCTATGTTGATTTAGCAGAAGGGAGGAAAAAGAAGATGTTTACAAAATAGTACGACAATAGTATGTAGAATTCTAAAGAGTTACATGAACTATGGTACTTATACACATCTTGAAAATTTTTGATAGAGTAAGAAAAGAATTACTTTAAGGAAAGAGAGCTTGGCTTATCAAAAATATGGCTTAAGATTCATGGTGTTAATAAAACCTGTATTCTCACCTATTCGTTCGTCGACTAACTCCTAAGTGAGATGGGTAATGACCTTAGTAACAATATTCTTTTAACCGGTATGCAAGCTTCATTATCTGGTTTAATTTTGAGATAAGCTCGATCCTATGCAAAGCGCGAGAAAAATATAGTACAATGAAATGCCTAATATTTCTATTAGCTGGTTTTACTATATTACTTTAGGGATGATAAGTCATGGCAAACTTATGCTTACTACCCGAATTTTACACAGGACAGCTAAGATGTTAAGGGTAAGGGGATGATAAGTCGTGGTGAACTTATGCTTACTACCCCAAGTGTTATATGGGAGAATGGAAATATTATTAATTTGAGAATGATAAGTCATGGTGAACTTATGCTGACTACCTCAAAGTTATACAAGAAAAAAAAATTGATATATTATTTACTTGAGGATGATAAGTCGTGGTGAACTTATGCTGACTACCTCAAAGTTTACAATATTACATTAAGGATGATAAGTCGTGGTTAACTTATACTTACTACCACAATGTTTCAATATCTCTTCAAGTATGGATGATTTAAAGTTAATAGCATTAGTTGAAAATAATGCATTGGGGGCATTAAATCAGAAAAGACTTAATGATATAACACATTCGCTACGTTGGAAGCACAACTAATAAAAAGTAAAAAGCTCTACCTACTTTGTAAAGTGGTCAACTATTACCTAAAGTTTAGTACTCCGTGTAACCTTTCTAAGAAAAGGGCCCATTATTGCGAATGATTAAAGGGTTTAGGGGCCTAACTATCAGAAGGTTGTTCAGAATTTGCAGGAGAGGCCGATTGGTCACTATGCTCTCTCGTGCTATTCGAATCCTGAAAAGTATGGGATGACTGAGATGGCTGGCTAGGTAGCGTGGTTACAGGGACTGGATCGGATTCTCTGCCTCTAAAAGGTACCTGATCATGAAGACTCCTAATCCTGTTTAAGTCAATAATTATTTCGCGGCCTTTAATGATCAACTCAATAAGAGTTGTGTATGTCGATTGACGAAGGACCACCGAAATCTCTGGTAAACAGGAATTGACTATGCGATCAATAATCTTCTGCTTACGGACTGTAGGATTTATCTTGGTATAGAGGGCACTAATTTTCCAGCAGTAAGTTTCAAAAGGTTCAGTGAACATTTGCTTACTACTGTATAATTCTTGCAACAATAAATCAGTGGAATGACCTGACTTATGATAAGCGATAAACTGAATTTTGAAAGTGTCCCAGTCAGCACACGACGACTTTGCATGCCTCCACCAATTCCTAACATCTGAATTCTTGTCGAAAATACGGGATATCATAGCCAGCCATGATGCAGCTGGAGCAGCTTTCCATTGGACATACTCCTCCAGTTCTAACAAAAATGCTTCAGGAGTAGTCTCCGAGGGGGAGTATGTAGGTAATGGTATCGAAGCAGCTGTGTCTATGACTAAAGCTGTACTAGGTGGCACTGCGGGGACCGAACGTCTAACTGTGTCTAAATCGGCAGTTAATTTTGCGTTGGCATTGGCTAAAGAAAATATTTCTACTTTAAGATCCTGAATAATCTGCTCGAATTGTTCTTCCTCTATAGGAGCCATGGTTGCACTTTGAGAAAAAAACTTTAAAAATTAAGGGGGGAGTATAGGAGTATACGAAAAATGAAAATTTCCAAAATAAATACAAAAGATACTGGAAGTAAATTTGACTAAAACTAGAGAAAATACAGTATCAAGTATTAAGCAAAACCTATTATTTATTTATATCCCGGGGAGCCATGATATAACGGGTGTTTGCCTAATGAATTCACTAGCCATACATTCATCAGCATTAGGCAAACACCCGTTATATCATGGCTCCCCGGCGGGGAATCGAACCCCGGTCGTCCGCGTGACAGGCGGAAATACTTACCACTATACGATGCACTTACCGGGATCCTCGGTAGTATAGTGGTAAGTATTTCCGCCTGTCACGCGGACGACCGGGGTTCGATTCCCCGCCGGGGAGCCATGATATAACGGGTGTTTGCCTAATGCTGATGAATGTAGGGCTAGTGACTGGTAAAGCTATATGATACGAAAGTCAAAATAGATGATGAGCCAAGTTAAGAAAATAACACTTAGAGTGTAGGTAGATTTTGATTTAAGAGTGTATTTACATAAAACCAAATTCATATATAAAATACTCATAAGGAGTAATCCCACATATAGAAAAATACTTATACCTAAATTCTAGTACTAATACCTAAATAGTAGTAACCTATAACATAAACTGGTACAAACAGGACTGACAAGCAACCGACTGTACCCGGGTATCGTAGACAACAAACCGTAGTAGCAAATAGCGTAGCAAGTAGAAGGCTAACAGGTCTTAGGGTAATTTAGGGAGAGTAGGAATACCAATAACCGGTATATAGAGAGGACACCAAAAACCGGTGTAGAGTAGATAGCTTATAACCAGCTAGTTGTAGGACAGCAAAGTCAGGAGCTCAGCATCGGAGGACAATTCGGGATCGAATGTGGCTTGGACAAGAGAAGCCAAAAGTATTTATACTTTTGGATTCTTTTGTTCAAGTCCAGAAAAGTAATTAGGGAAACAAGATAGTTTATATTCAATTTGAAAGGTAGATTACAGAAATAGCTTATGCATGGGCTCTTATGGCCAAAAGATAGAAGTAGTAGAAATTAAACTTATGCATAATCTTAGTTTACATGCTAGGTTAATAGCTAAACAAAAGGTACTGGTGAATGAATGAAAATGTCCCAGACATAATCTTAGTTGTAACGGTAGACCTAACCTAAGGAATACGTGCACACTGCACTCAGCTTATCTTCCACATGGAAGATAAGCAAAGTAAGACCAGAGTCACTCTCTGGACCTTACACACATAAATACTATATAATATTTCTTCCACAATTTCATTAGCTATTTTAATATTTCAGCCGTCAATGAAGAAATTAGTTTTTACTTATCACATCGAATTTTTGAACTAGTTTTTATTATTTTGACATACTCAAATGTACAACAAACCTACAATATACATTTAATATACAACCTTATATTTTTTGCTTTCAACAGGTGTGACCAGAGGGAAAAATGCAATTCCATTTCATTCTTTGGAAGGACAGTCAACATTGTTCGTAGCTAGGTCATCTTTAATGCCTTCGTAAACAGTTGCTTCAGATATCTTATCCTGCCACTACAGTCTATCATGTTAAAAACCATGATTACAGCCATTAGTGTCTTAGTCAAGCAAAATACGATTCTAGAATTACCTGTGATTGTCCATCTTTTCGATATATTAATTTGTTGCATTGTATTTTGGTGCTTCGTCCTCTATTACAGTGCTTACGCGTACCATTTTTCAAAATGGACCAAGCTTTCTTGGAATATGCTTTTAGAAAGCCCAAGGTTGGGCTAAAAATTTCTACAAGTCCGAACGTGAGTTGTCAAAATGGTGTTACAGTTACAACAATATGACAAGAAATATTAAATTTTGAAAATTAAATTTTGCGTTACCAATTTATTTAATAGACATCTAGAATACATCCTTATAAATCTTCAGTAAAAACAATGATTAACCATAATTTAGTGTTTTGTAGTAACGCTACGTTTTAAGTAACTCACAAATATTTTAGTATATCTACTATAATGAATTAATCCGCAATTAGTTCGCAAACAAAGGCTCGTTTTAAAAAGCAGTTGTCTTCATACCAATCGTATCTGGTTAGGCATTGAGTATCACTCCCCACAGCCCTGACGGAAATGCAGCCATTATCAAGATTGTTTGGTGGTCCCGCTGATCTCCAGTCTTGAAAGTCCCCGAACATTTTATTATTCAGGCCTTCCCAAACATAATGTCCATTCTTTATTATATCATTTCCAGACGTCCAAGCATCCGTGACATCTGACATGGTATAACTTATGTATATCATGATATATATAATAAATCAAAAATGCTATAGTTTAAATGCTTAATGATTGTTACCTATTCCAAGCCAATTGTAAGTACAGTTTTGAACATTTATCCGCATTCTCCGGAGAAGCAAAACGGTACTGTCCAATGTTGTTACAAATATTTCTAGCATCAAACCAATCAAACTATATAAAAAATAGTGGGAAATAATAAGGAAAATATATCATTAAAACATAACTTTAAAAAATACTATTGAAATTGAGCTAAGCAAATCCATATCATGCATACTATTTAGCAATTTAAAATTATCTTACCACTGGGTTAGTGTAAATGATCAAGAAGCTGTTTCCTTTTTCATGTGGCAGAGGAAATAGCGCCCTGAATCCTGCAGTGGATTTTATAGTTTATTATTTCAATCAATTTTAGTAAATGTTATTTAATGTTAACAAAGTAAAATTATATTGCTAACCTTCAGGAACATGAGTAGCAGTGGTGCAGGTAAACGTACTTACTATGGCTAAAAGTGTTACACCTTTACAAATGTCCATTTTCTTATGGGAAAGAAGTTCTATAACAGAAACCACAAAAAATTAATATTTTCTTTGCCAGAGAAAATTTTTAATTCGTTTGAATATACCAAATGAAAGGAATAACACAGAGACACAATTTCCATGGTCTCATTTATTATTTTGTAATCGCAGTTATCGTTATCAGCAATGTTCTAAATTGCATTAACGAATTGAAATATCCGAGATTTACACTTATAAAAACTTTTGATGCGTCCAACGTTATAAGGTATCACATCCACTTTTAAACCAACGATAAAAATACAGGACAACGTGTAATTACGAATTACCTTTGCTATTAAAAATGCAGGAATTTTAAATAAAGCCCATAAATATAACATTGAGGGCTACAAGAAATAGAGAAAGCTTCAGTATATAGACATAACTTAGGACATACCTTTTAGGGCCTTCTCTGTTCCGAAAAATTGGCTTCGCTGAAGTGAAAAAAAAATTGTATGAAAGCTATCTAAATTTAGCGTTTCTAGTAGCCCGGAAGAACCCGCAATTATAGGTTTAATAGTCAATGTGATTTTACTACTTGTTAATTTTTATTTCAGTTTTAGCATTGCAAAGTATGCCTTATTTACATTTTCAATAATTACAATTAATTT
>JABJWA020000193.1:0-29536 GCA_020352615.2 Yoshiicerus persimilis | reverse complement strand
TAGCAAACTGAGAAGTTATTTTATTAGACTGAATTCAAAATATATATACCTTCTACTTTGGTTTCCCATAATTAGATGTAACCCAGATATATAGTACAGATGAGAAGATTAAAATACTCAAGAATTGCACTTAGCGATCTTTCTAACTGAGAGGGTAAATTTCTTCTTCAAAAGACAACAATTTCGCCCTCTTCATGATTATTAGATAGTTCAGGGGTGAACTTTTGTTATTATTTATGTCTTAAAATTTTTTTTTCAAATATCTCCGATATATATACTCCATCCTAACCTTTTTAGTTGTAAACATAGACATTTCTTATGCACCTTTAGCAAATCTTTGGTAACAATTGACACGTCTGAAAATTGTAAAATATCCTCATCTAAACAGTGAGAGTTTTTATAAAGCTGTATCGAAGGTACTGCAATGAAAAATCTCCACCTACCATTGCAAACGCTATCAGTAGGTTTTCCTAATACCGCACACGTTGTTAAGTCCCCTGATTTTATGTTTATCAATGCAGTTGAACTTTGTTAAAAATCGAATTTTTAAAAGTCTGCGCCCATTCTGCTTTAAGCCAATGAGCATTTCGGCTACACAGAAGACAAAGTTGGCCATACAGGAGACAAAATTGGGTATACAGAAGGCAAATAATCATCGATCCTTCCATTAGAAAAGGAATTCCATTAGAAAAGGAATTCCATTAGAAAAGGAATTCCATTAGAAAAGGAATTCCATTAGAAAAGGAATTCCATTAGAAAAGGAATTCCATTAGAAAAGGAATTCCATTAGAAAAGGAATTCCATTAGAAAAGGAATTCCATTAGAAAAGGAATTCCATTAGAAAAGGAATTCCATTAGAAAAGGAATTCCATTAGAAAAGGAATTCCATTAGAAAAGGAATTCCATTAGAAAAGGAATTCCATTAGAAAAGGAATTCCATTAGAAAAGGAATTCCATTAGAAAAGGAATATTCAATTGTTAAATAAATCCTTCCAGAGAAATATTTTATATTCATTTGTTTTGCTGCAATCCAAGGCAAAAAGGAAAAACTAAAAGCCCTTATTCTAGTGTCTGTATTTCTAGTTGGGTTACGTTTGTAAGGAAGGTTTGGGTACTAAAAATATGATATACCGATGGAATATGTATTGCAGCCAATGATTATTGTAAGAAATGCTGTATTCTCAAAAAATGCCCCTTTCCTATCTGGTTCGAAAACGCAATTACAGTTGTAGGAAAATTATAACACTAATCTAAAATGGCTTGTAATTTTATTTTTATTTAATTCTGCAAAATGTGTTTTGAGAACCTGTTAACGGTTATTGATCTTTATTTGCTCAGCTTTTGAATTCAAACCATTCGTATAGAAGATTGTGAGAAAATGAAATTAAGGCCTGATTAAGGTGAGGTATAGATTCCATTAAAGTAGAGTCTATATTGTGCGACAAAATTTCAAATTTCAGTAATTCTGTGGCATAGATTGCATTTTCTAAATTCCAAGACTTTGGAAGAGCGTACACCAAGAGCGTACACTGTTCTAAAAAATATTAAAAAATCCCAGAAAAAATTCTCTATCGACTATGAAAGCGCTTTTTGAGTTTTTATTCTCTAAAGATGAAATAAAAATGGAAATGCATTTCTTCAATGTACTTCTCCTACCCGCAAGTAAAGTCAAATATTGTCCTTTCAATTTTTTAAATTTTAAATCGGGTTTTTATATTCGCTAGAGAAGTATGAGTAGAATTTAAAAATGTTACTCCACGTTAAGCAGTTCTCCTGGAATCAGGAATTTCCGATTAGTCAACCCCTCCTTAAAAGATTAAAACAAGGCCAAAAGAATAAGCTACTTTAGTTTCTTTCAAGTATTGCATTTATTAGAAATGTTCATATTCCAGTAAGAAATCAGTATTACATTTTTATAATTCATCAATATGCAATACACAAAAATGATATTAACAATTTGAAAACATATTCCAAAAGAAGCACCAACTGCAGCCTAGAAACGAAGACATAAAGATCATTACAATGATTACCTCAAGTATTAACATAGCAAACATGGTAAAGAGTTTCAGCATTTAATGTTTAAGTAGCATGTGTGGCATCATTCCGCAAATGATGAAACACATGCTGGGATATTATTATTATAGTGTACCATTGTAGTTACACTTTTAAAGGAAAGAGAAATGGCAGAAATTTAACTAAACACAGAAAAGAAAAAAATATTGGGACGAATAGCACAAAAACAATTGACTTACAACATGAAGAGCTGGATGAAGACTCTGTTTTAAATTATAAAACACAATGTTTAAAAACATGAAAGTTATTAACCGCTAACATTTATGCATTTTCTGCCAGGTTCAGCAGAGGTCTCCAGGAGAAATCTTTGAACTACAAGTAAATCATAGAAAGCTCAACAAGTTTTTTATTTAAGTGATCTATGTTTGTGCTGAGCAAAAACCATTCCATATTGCAGTTTGAAATTGTATACACGAAAATCTCTCTGAACCAATCAGATTACAAGACAAACATTTCATTCATCCAAACCAAAAATCATCTTAACTCTACCTTTGGGCGCCGTAGTCACCTCTGCCGAAGGTGCTGGAGAACAGGCACGTATCCAGAAAAATTATCATGGTGGGGCTTAACGAAAAATATGTTCCAAAAAGTGCTAATTCGCGCGAAGCGCGAAAAATTTTTGGTATTTCGATGAAAAATTTCCTCTTTTTCAAGAATTTGGGTGGGGCTTCAGCCCCAAAGCCACCCCCCTGGATACGTGCCTGCTGGAGAAGTTGCTGTTGTTGTGGTTGTTGGAGTTGTCGTTGGTACTAATAAAAAATTAAATAAGTACAAAAGCAAATAATAATAACTACAAATTAAATTTTTATTGACTTATTTTAAGCAGCCAATTACGAATTAAATTAACATTTTACAATATCGTAGGTACTGGCGCACATTTGTCTTCACTTTTTACATGCTATCCTAGCTGTTGTTTGGGAATAAACAGAAAGTGTGTTTTCCTAAAAAATAATGTTGACATTGATTGTGAAGACCTTAAGATTTTAGGACATCTTGTTTCTAGTTAGCGTCGTCGAAACAAGTTCGATGCAAAATGGATTAATTCCGCGGTAATTGAATTTCAGTTACTAGTCATTTTGGGCCGGTATAAAATTAAGATCAACCTTATTTAAAAAGCTATATTATGTCTAATATTTTCTTATGTTTATAACTTTTGAGCACTATGACCTTCGATAATGAAATTAGCTGACGCATACGAAGGAATATTTCGTTCTTCAGTGATCGATTTATGGAGCATGAAGAATTCCTTTGTATTCGTATTCTCTTTTTTCAGGCACGTAATACTTTTTGTGAGAAATCTCACAAACATTTCACAATAGAATAACTGAAAACTGATTTACCTGGCCTGGAACATTGTTTCTCTAATTCAATTAGAATTGGCTCGTCTGTTTTGCAAGGTTTTTCTGTTTCATTGGCTGCTGCAGGGCATGGCTCTGAAAATAAAGCATCTCAACTTGATTATTTTATTAATACTACATTTAATTAAATTGTTACTATAAAATGTTTTAAAGAAATCAATACACAAAGGGTTTCTATGTAATTTAATGGCTGTCATTTAATACGGCCGATAAATACGTGAAAAAGAGTTCGAGAATTTATGTCTGTGAATTAAAAATTAAATGTCTTTTTTGGTGAATTGGAGTAAAATAGTGAGTAAAAGAAAAGTTCTTTGAAATAAAACGCTTTAATAAGCACAAGCATACATAAGAAGTGGAAAATTTTCAATGAATTTGGTCATGTATGGAAGTAACCTTATCTATTGACTACTTAGTTACAATCAATCAATATAATGTAATCATGTGTATAATAAAAGGAATATTCATTTATGTCATTATAGGCCTTTGTTTTTCGAGCACACACACTTTAGAAAGTGTAATAAAGATTGACTATACTTTATTACTTTCTAGCGGCTTTTAATCATATTAAAAACTTTCTTAATGGGTTGTACCCGAAAGTTGACATAATTGTAATTGAAATGTGCTTAGATAGACACGGTAAAAAAACGATAAAATACGCTTAAATGGAACAAAAATGAATGTTTGCTTAGAGTGATTGAATGCATTTCATTTAAAAAGAGTCAAAAGTTACAAAATTCCGATTGTAATGGGAAATATAAAATTAGCAATAATAAAATGCGATAATTTTTCCGGAAATTAATTAATATGTAGAAAAGGAGAATTTTACTTACCATAATATGGCCCTTTTGCTTCACATACAAATGCTTCGTTGTTAAGTGCTTTGCACCCATACCGATAAATACGAAAATTGTCAGTGTTACCAAATTCCAGACAATAACCAGAGGCGGGAGCCTGCCTGGCAGAAACGAGTAAATCATTTGACATTACTTCTCCTGAGAGATATCTCCATCGCCCGTTGTTGTAGTACGCACCAATCCATCCATATATGATCTATGCAAATTAGCATTTAGCATTACGTATATACTATATACAGGGTTCCTATAGCGAAAAGGAAATACCATATACCATTGTTCTTGTTTCTATGCGTACAGTGACAGTCACCACTAGAGACAAAACAAGTGGCGAACGGTGCAATGGAAGCATTTTCTGATTGGTTAGATTTTCGTCATTTTGGAGCTATCCCATAGGCTCATTCACATTAATCAAAAAAATAGTTTTCCTCTGGGGATGATTTTATGTTACTATTTGTCTAGTTTCTGAAATTCATCGAACATCATCCTGAATTCGAAATTATAGGAGTACAATTAAAGTATAATAATAGTAATAACAATAGTACATAAGAATAGGCAAAGTAATAGTACTCCTTTTATTTCGAATTCAGGATGATGTTCGAAGAATTTCAGAAACTTGGCGAATGGTAACATAAAATCATCCCCATAGGAAAACTACTTTTTTAATCTATGTGAATGAGCCTATAGGATATCTCCAAAATGACGAAAATCTAACCAATCAGAAAATGCTTCCATAGCACCGTTCGCCACTTGTTTAGTCTCGAATGGTGACGGTGACTGTACTTGGGTACAAAATTACTATTTCATTAAGGCTGTGATATTCTTGACGACAGCCTGACAACTGCGGACTATCATATTCGCTGTTAAAACCGATTTTGCAAAAAAAGCTTCAGCCTCGTAAGGGTTATACTTACAGATGTAAGGAAAATACCAGGAGGACCGTATAAATCTATACTACAAAGTTACTCCTCGTTTTAGCGATACAAAACACCTCTGAATTGGAGATAAAAAATCAATTGTGAGAGTTTTTGATAAACCTGTCACAAATAATTTTCTATCTCCATCCAGATGTGTGTGTATCGCTTAAACGAGGAGTAACTTTGTAGTACAGATGTATGCGGTCCTCCTAGTATTTTTTTTACATTTGTATGCATAATAGTTAAGAGGCTGAAGCTTTTTTTGCAAAATCGGTTTTAACAGCGAATATGATAGTCCGCAGTTGTCAGGCTGTCGTCAAGAGTATCACAGCCTTAATATTAACTCGTATTAAGGATGAGCAGAACCTTGAGAAATAATGTCAATTTTACTTAGAAACAGTTTATTCTTAGTAACCGAATTTCATTTGATGTTGTTTTCAAAATACTTATTCATATGTTAGACATCCGACAAACGACAAGTCACTGCTGCTGAATGACCCGAAATGGGTTGAATTTAGGCAGCGGTTGACAGTGGCAACAGTTGCCACCATTTCCGTTTGTCGCCGCTGCCACAACTGTTGCCACCGTTCGGCCACAGGCTAGTACTAACTCGTAATAAAGAACTTTTTACAGATAATTTGTCGGGGGAAACTTTTAAGTAAGTTTTTACTCTTTATTATTCATAATAACATTGCAGCGTGGTGGTATAGAGAGGGACCGGCTAAAGAAGATACAAGAGATCGAATCCCAACAAAGAACATCTTTTTTCTCTTTTCCAAGATTTTGGTTTCCAAGTCAATGAAAAAAGTATTCATTTTTTCCAGTTCATTGGAGCTAATACTATGAAGTCATTATATCACATCGTTTTGGAATTATATTCGGACAGAAACACCTGGCCCACCCTTAAAATATTTCTCATACTCAATAAATAATGCCGGTACTTCAAGTATATAACTTTCTAACAGTTACGTATAACAATGTGACGATGACAATATAGTAGTGTCAGTTGATTTTGTAACGTAAATATGAAGGTTGTAGTACATATGTAAGGATACTATTCAAGTTTTAAATTAAAATGAAAGCAACAAACTAGATTTCTCTTTTACCTCTTTGTTTAGTTTATTGTTTTGATAATTTAAAGGATAAATCCAAATAAAACGAAAAGTCAATTCTTAACTTTCAAAACTATATCACCAGTATTCGAAAGAGCACCTTCCACATCTAAAGCTTGGAAGTACTTTTCTGTATTCTCTTATTCTTAGGTTTCTAAGATTAATTGCTTACTGGGAATTAATCATACTGATTAACAATGTACTGTAGACTTTACATCATCGTCGTTTTCACCGTAATACTTTGGGCATATGCTGATAAAACATTTTTAGATATTATGTCCAATATTTCCTTGCCTAACACTAATATTAACTTACTAGCCAAAAATCTACGTTGAGCTAAGGAGGAAGTTCAATCCAATTTTTACGATTTTAATATATTTCCACATTGAAAATAGGGGTATTAAAGAATTAAAATATTAGCGAAAGTTGCGAATTTTTAGTATGAGTCTAGATATCATTAAATTATAAACTTTAACAACCGATAAACAGTATAATGTTATTCAAATTAAGGAAATTCAAAAGCTAAGTCAACAAATATACATACATAAATCTATAATAAAGTCAATAATATATTGAAAAAATTATTCGTATAATAAAAAAACTTTCCACCAAATATTGTGATGCTATTATATTCGACGTACATACCTTGGACGACGGCACCAAAATATATGCTACAAATATAAACAAAAGGATTCGTGTAAGTAAATATTTAATGAAATTTAATTATTTCGGTAAAGAGTAAAGGTATGCGCTACAATAATATCTTATTCGAATAGCAACTTAAAGGTGAATATGTAATTCGATGACAGAATCCGTTTCAGGAGACTGAAATGATACAGTATACAAAAGTTCCTCCCCCCCAAATAAATTATTTTAATAAATTATACCAAAAGATTACCATTTGATTTTAGATGACTTGGTATGAGACGGTTTGCTGTTGTCGCAAACGCTGCTGGGAATTATTCACCCCTATGTCGATTGCAGTTATTAATAGAGCAAAACATGCAGCTATTAAGCAACACGGTAAATTCATTGAAATTCATTTTTCACGCAATTGTTTGAATATAGGGTGGGCCCCAAGTAGCGCACCATAGGACAAAAAACTAAAGTAATATCAATAATGAGCCCTAATACAAACTTAATTCAGTGAGTAAATATTGGAGCTGATTATTTACATTATCGCAAAGTTTAGTCGTTTGTTTTACGGTGCGTCACTTAGGACCAACCCTGTATATACGTGATGCTAATCACGTATATACAGTTTTGGTCGACGGAAGTGCCACTTATTTCCTACCGGGGACCAATTATTTATATGTGAATGAAAAGGGCCATATAATGTAAGCCTAAGTAGAAAAAGAGAATTCTGCCAGAATTCCCTTTTTCATTCTTTTCATTTTTTTTGAAAAATGTCAGGAAACATTATCGCATTTTAATTTATTGGTTCCATTTCATAACTTCTATTAAAATCAAAATTTTGTAACTTTTGACTTCTTCTAATTGAAGCACAATCACTCTAAGCAAACATTCATTTTTGTTCCATTTAAGAGTATTCGTCTCTTTTCAACGGTATCTATCTAAGCGTACATAATCTTTATTAAGTATCGTCAGATACTTTACGCCAATGACCTTGCCGTCTGTCCGTCGGATGAAAAACTCGAGAACGCTTTGACCGAATGAGTTGAGGGCTCTTTTTGATGTATTTATCGGCCGCATTAAATGACAGCCATTAAATTACATGGATAACCTTTGTGTATTCAATGATTCTGCAAACCATTCTACATTTTTTAAAAGCATTCAATAGTAATAGTTTAACATCTTTTGAAACCCGTCTATTTTGTGACGTACTTACTGAAGCACCAATTCCTTAAACAAATGTAGTTCCACATTGTGAGCATCTTAAGAAAATCTAAACATCTAAATGTACAATTAATAAAATAATCAGAGTTGAGATACTTTATTTTTAGAACCATGCCCTGCTAGACTCTACGATGCACAAAAGCCTTGCAGAACGTACGAGCCAATTCTAATTGAATTACAGAAACTATATGGTCAGGTAAATCAATTTTCAGCTATTCTATTGTGAAATGCTTGTAAGATCACAAAAATATTACGTGCCTCGAGAAGAGAATACGAGTACAAAGAAATTTTTCGTGCTGCATTAATCGATCAATGAAGAACGAAATAAATTGCTTGTATGCAAATAAACAACATTTTGCACTTCAGAAATTGATTATTGCAAAGCAAATAATTCCTTGTATTCTCTAATTTGAATTATCCAACATTTCTCTAAGCCCGCGTTGGTAAAACTTACACGGTTGCAAGAGTATAGTGACACTCAGCTAATTTGACCTCCTGAGAAACCAAAAATCTGAAATCGTCAACATCGGCAAGTCAGGCCTGCCATCGAAAACACTTTATTCCACTGAATGTCAAATGGGGAGCAAGTTTCAATTTTTTAACCTTAGAATGTAAGGTCATATGGCTCAAAAGTTACAAAGAAAAGAGAATATTAGAGAGATGGTTTCCCAAACAAGGTTGATCTGAATTTTAGGCCGACCAAAAGTGGCCTAATTGCTGTAGTAACTGAAATTCAATTACCGCGGAATTAATCCATTTTGTGTCGACCTTGTATCCAGGACGCTAACTAGAAACTTGATGACCTAACATCTTAAGGTTTTCAAAATAAATGTCAACATAATTTTTTAGGAAAACACGCTTTCTGTTCATTACCGAACAACAGCTAGGATTGTTTGCAAAAATTGTAACGTGAAGACAAATTTAATGTGTGCTAGTATATACGATATTTTAAAACATTACTTTAATTCGTAATTGGCTACTTGTACTTTTAACGAAGGTAATAAAAATTTAATTTGTAGTTATTATTTATTTGTAGTTGCACTTATTTAATTTTTTAATAGCACCAACGACAGCAACAACGACAACTCGAAGAACAACAACAACTCCAACAACAACAGAACTCCAACGACAACCCCAACAAAAGAAACTTCGCCAGCACCTTCAGCAGAGGTGACTACGGCGCCTAAAGGTAGAGTAAAGATGAATGTTGTTTTGGATGAATGAAATTTTTGTCTTATAATCTGATTGGTTCAGCTAGATTTCCATGAGCTCAATTTCAAACCGATATATGCAACAGTTTTTGCTCAGCAAAAACATAGATCACTTCAAAAGAAACGTATTGAGTTTTCCATGGCTTACTTGGAGTTACATCTGCTGAACCTGGCAGAAAATTGTTAAATGTTAACGGTAAATAACTTGCATGTTTTCAAACATTGTGTTTTCTAATTTAATACAGAGTCTTCATTCTGTTGTAAGTCAATATGTGTTTTTCTGTTCTTAGTCCCAACAGTTTTTTATTTCTTTGTTAGAGTAGCTAATACAGAAAAGTATGAAACAACAGACTTGATGACAATTTCTGTTATCATATCAAAAATTGAAACTACCGTTAATGGCACAGTAGAATCCCAATTGGGAAAAATGTTGTTAAAATAAATTCAAAGGTCAAAACAGGGTCCCATTTCAATTTTTACAAAGTATCATGTGCCGTAATTCATATGCACCGAAAATGTTATCAGATATGCAAGATAGACTCTTTTTCTAATTTTTCTACTGGTGATGTATTTATACGTTCTAATGATTGAGCGAGGAATAAAAAGTACCACAATAATTAGTTAAACATTTGCCATGTTTTTCTCTAAAAGTGTTACTAATACACTATGGGTTTAGGGTTTGTTGAGAAATAATCTTTGATCATAAATATAGACCCAAGAATCCCTAAATAAACATTTTTTGCAAGCAAATGCTACACTAAAATATTAATATCCCAGCATGTGTTTTATCAGTTACGGAACATACATTGAACTTAAATGTTGATACTTCTGATAATGCTTTTGATAATCTTTCTCTTCGTTTTTAGGTTGCAGCTGGTATTATTTTTGGAATATGTTATCAAGTTGTTAATATCATTTTTGTTTATTCCATATTGATGTATTATAAAAAGTTAATAATACTGATTTCTATGAATATGAACATTTCTAATAAACCGTTGTAAACGCTGTGAATAAGTGGACGAAATTTTATATTTATCATGATGATGATATTGATGATGATCATGATGATGATCTTAATGATGATGATCATAAACATACATAGGCATAAAGAAATACAGAGAGAGACACATACACACGCACACTGACAGACAGACAAAAGAAACTATAAAGTAGACTCCTCTGTTCTTCACACATGTAACTGTAGGCTTTATGTTTGCGAGTAAATTTCCCGAACCGATGAACCGATTGACTTCATCTTCAAACTCACACTTACCCAGGACCCCAAGAACACACACACAAAATTTCATTGAATTATCTCATTGGGTTCGTGAGTTATGGGCACCCCAGGCAATTGCCCACAGACAGACAGACAGACAAAACAAAAGCATAAAGTCGACTTCGTCCACTTAATAAATGGAACATTTGAAAGTAACTTAATGTACGTGTATTCATTTGGACTGGTTTTAATCTTTTAATCAAGTCATAATTTCATTTCCTCAAACTCATCTGTAAGAATTGTTTGAATCAAAAGCTGAGAATATAAAGATCAATAACCAGTTACAAGTTCCCAAAAAATATTTGCAGAAAATTACAATTAATTTTTGATTTTTGTTTTCAGTGTCATTTTTTTCTATACTTATAATCGCATTTTTGAATCGTACCACTACAGATAGGAAAGGGTCTTGTTTAGAGAGTGTTTCATTTTTACAATAGGACGTACTTGCAATATAGGACGTACTTGCAATATAGGACGTACTTGCAATATAGGACGTACTTGCAATATAGGACGTACTTGCAATATAGGACGTACTTGCAATATAGGACGTACTTGCAATATAGGACGTACTTGCAATATAGGACGTACTTGCAATATAGGACGTACTTGCAATATAGGACGTACTTGCAATATAGGACGTACTTGCAATATAGGACGTACTTGCAATATAGGACGTACTTGCAATATAGGACGTACTTGCAATATAGGACGTACTTGCAATATAGGACGTACTTGCAATATAGGACGTACTTGCAATATAGGACGTACTTGCAATATAGGACGTACTTGCAATATAGGACGTACTTGCAATATAGGACGTACTTGCAATATAGGACGTACTTGCAATATAGGACGTACTTGCAATATAGGACGGCTCCAATGTTTCCTTTCTGAATGTATTATCAGGCAATAGATTTGTTAGCAATATGTCTTGGAAACTTGGAAATTCTCCAGCTATTTGTAAGACACAATTTTTAAAATGGGGAAATTGAAAACCCAATGCTTCTATTTTGTACATTTTAACTTTGTCATACATGAATAGCCTGTCACCACTCTTTTCTGCAACGTCATGACTCTCAACTCACCTCTCAGCTCTCTTTTTTCAAAACATCACCTCTCAACTCACCACTCACCTCTCATATTTTCCAAATCTCACCTCTCAACTCACCTCTCACCTGCCATTTTTTCAAAATCTCACCTCTCACTCTTCACCTCCCAAGTACACGTGACTTCACCTCTCAACTCTCCACTCATCGCTCACTTCACAAAAGAGGTGAGTTGAGAATTTCTCACCACTCTTCAATTGAGAGGTGAGCAGCTACTTCGACCTCTGGTTTGCAGAAGACCTTTTCAAAAACGATATCCAGTTTTTTTGAAATAACAATACTTTGCTTTCTGAGTTTTTAAAACTTGCTTCATGACTTTTAATCTATGACGCACTTTAAAATTATTGTGTGCTTTTCTGATACTACTATGACAACTTTCCCGGAACGTTTCCATATTTCCAAACGTTCCCACTTTTTATCCAAAAAGTGAGCCAACCCACCCGAGAAAGTTGGGAATATTCCCACTGAGGGATAATCCCACCCGAAACCTTGGTGCTAAGTGTTTGTAACCCACACGATTAAAAAAATCCGGTCGAGCTTTCTATTTAGTCCCACCTTTGATTGAAAGATGCTAAATGAAATAATAATTATGTCGAATACATGAAAACAGGTTAAGGAAGATTAACCAAGAAACCAATAAACAAAAAGGTTGAATTGATTTTCGCCAACAACTAGCACTTTGGAATTAGAAAATCATTCAAAATAAATTTCTTTTTCGCTGTTTGGTCTTGAAAAATCTGAAAGAAAATTTGTCCGACTAATTATTTTGGAAGAATGCATTTTAAAATTAAACAAATGCATCTGTGGAAGAACATAATTATTTGGTGCACACAGACACGATCATTGGGAAAGCCCGAGCTAAATAAAACACAACTCATGTTCATCTGGCTTACTATGAATGCATATTTATTTTTATTTAGTTGTCTCGTTGAATACACAATTATACAATTCATTGGAGAGTAATATTCAAGAAAGCAAACAAAACTTTTCTGATTGATGCCTATTGCGGAGACTGCTTACTATATAAACCATGCTAGACCAAGACGGCCATAGTTTCCAAATTTATCACAAAACGTGGACCACAAATAAAAATACAACTAACTGAAGCCCTTATTCAAAAATGGGAAGGAGAAATGCTTCTTTTCAGTTGCTAATATTACTATTCATTTACGATAAAGTTAGATGTACAAAATAGAAGCATTGGGTTTTCAATTTCCCCATTTTAAAAATTGTGTCTTACAAATAGCTGGAGAATTTCCAAACCGTGATAACCGTATATTTGACACATTGCTAACAAATCTATTGCCAGATAATAGTCAGAAAGGAAACATTGGAGCCGTCCTATTGTAAGTACGTCCTATATTGTAAGTACGTCGTGTCCTATTGTAAAAATGCAACATTCTCTAAACAAGACCCTTTCGTATCTGTAGTAGTACGATTCAAAAACACGATTATAAGCATAGAAAAAAATGACACTGAAAACAAAAATCTAAAATTATTGTAATTTTCTGCAAATATTTTTTGGGAACCTGTAACTGGTTATTGATCTTTATTTTCTCAGTTTTTGATTTCAAACAATTCTTACAGATGAGTTTGAGGAAATGAAATTATGACTTGATTAAAAGATTAAAACCAGTCCAAATGAATACACGTACATTAAGTTACTTTCAAGTTTTCCATTTATTGAAAATGTTCATATTCATAGAAATCAGTATTAACTTTTTATAATACATCAATATGGAATGCAAAACAATGATATTAACAACTTGAGAACATATTCCAGAAATAATACCAGCTGCAGCCTAAAAACGAAAACAAAGATTGTCAAAAGCATTATCAGAAGTATCAATATTTAAGTTCAGTGTTCCATAACTTGTGAAACACATGCTGGGATATTAATATTTTTGTGCACCATTTGCTTGCAAAAAATGCTTATTTAGGGATTCTTGGGTCTATATTTAAGATCAAAGATTATTTCTCAACAAACCCCTAGTTTATTAGTGATACATTAGAGAAAAACGAAATGGCAAATGTTTAACTAAGTATTGTGCTACTTTTTATTACTCATTAAATCATTAGCAGGTATAAGTATATCATAAGTAGAAAAATTAGAAGGAGAGTATTGCATATCTGATTAACATTTTCAGTGCATATGAATTACGGCACATGATGCTTTGTAAAAATTGAAATGGGACCCTATTTCGACCTTTGAATTTATTTTCTCAACAGTAGAATCCCGATTGGGATTCTACTGTGTCATTAACGCTAGTTTCAATTTTTGATATGATTACTGAAATTGTCATCAAGTCTGTTATTTCATACTTTTCTGTATTAGCTAACTCTAACAAAGAAACCAAAAAATATTAATACTAATTGCAGAAAAACTATTATTGACTTACAACACGAGGAGCTGGATGAAGACTCTGTATTAAATTAGAAAACACAATGTTTGAAAGCATGCAAGTTATTCACTATTAACATTTAAGAATTTTCTGCCAGGTTCAGCAGAGACCTCCACGAGAAATATCTGAACTCCAAGTAAATCATGGAAAACTCAATACGCTTCCTATTGAAGTGATCTATGTCTTTGCTGAGCAAAAACTGTTACAAATTTCAGTTTGAAATTGCATACACGGAAATCTCTCTGAACCAATCAGATTATATGACAAAAATGTCATTCATCCAAAACAACATTCATCTTCACTCTACCTTTAGGCGCCGTAGTCACCTCTGCAGAAGGTGTTGGCGAAGTTGCTATTGTTGGGGTTGTTGTTGGAGTAGTCGTTGGTACTAATAAAACATTAAATAAGTGCAAGTACAAGTAAATAAATAATAACTACAAATAAATTTTTTATTAACTTATTTAAAAGTACTAAAGTAGCCAATTGCGAATTAAATTAATGTTTTAAAATATCGTAGATACTAGCACACATTTGTCTTCACTTTACAATTTTTAGATGCTATCCTAGCTGTTATTTGGTAATAAACAGAAAACGTGTTTTCTTAAAAAAATAAGGTTGACATCAGACTTTCTAATTAACATCGTCGAAACAAGGTCGATGCAAAATAGATTAATTCCGCGGTAATTGAATTTCAGTTACTACAGTAATAAGTCATTTTGTGTTAGCCTAAAATAAATTATGATCAAGCCAAGGTGCTTTTAAATACCAGGTGATGCCATGGTAAAAATAACAAATTTCTAGCTGCCAGTTTTTTGTCCCATGACAACTAAAAGCACCTTGGATCTGGATCAACCTTTTTTGGAAAGCTATCTGTCTAATAATACTTTCTTTTGTCTATAACTTTTGAGCCCTTATGACCTTAGATTATGAAATTAGCTTCTGCATAAAGGAATATTTCGTTCGTCAGCGATTGATTAATGGAGCACGAAGAATTCCTTTGTGTTCGCATTCTCTTTCTCCAGACACGTAATATTTTTTGTAAGAAATTTTACAAGCATTACAGAATAACTGAAAACTGATTTACCTGGATGAGAACATTGTTTCTCTAGTTCAATTAGAATTGTCTCGTCTGTTTTGCAAGGTTTTCCTGTTTCATTGACTATTGCAGGGCATGGTTCTGAAAATAAAGCATCCCAATTCTGATTATATTATTAATATTAATATTGCATTTAGATGCTGAAATTCTCGTAAGATGTCCACAAAGTGGACTTACGTTTAAGGAATTAGTGCTTCAGTAAATAAATGTGTTTAAAAAGATGCTAAATTATTACTATAGTGTTTTAAAAAATCATTCAGTAAACAAAAGTTTTCTAAATAATTTAATGGCTGCCATTTAATGCGGTCGATAAATTCGTGAAAACGATCCCGAAAAATGTCTTCTCGGGAAATCATGTCTGTGAATTAAAAATTAACTAAATTTCTTTTTGATGAATTGGAGTAAAATAGTGAATAGAAGAAACCTTCTTCAAAATAGAACGTTGTAATAAAAACACACAAAGAAGTGGAAAATTTTCAATGAATTTGGCCTATGGGAGAAACCTTAACATTGACAACTTGGTTACAATCAATCAATATATCGTCCCTCTACATCAGAAAGGAGCTAAACCAATTCATCATTACTTCAGAAATGCGCTAAGCCAATTCATCCTTAATTCAGAAAGGCGCTAAACCACTTTCATCATTATTTCCAAAAATTTATAAACCACGCAAATGACTTTACTTAATGGGTTGTACCCGAAAGTTGGACATAATTGTAATTGAAATGTACTGTTAAATAGCGTACGTTAAACGATACGATACACTTAAATGGAACAGAAATGAATGTTTGTTTAGAGTGATTGAATGCACTCCATTTAAAGTAGCCAAAAGTTACAAAATTCCTTTAATAGAAGGTATAAAATGGTAACAATAATAAAATGCAATAATTTTTCCTGAAATTATTAAATGTGTAGAAAAGGAGAATTTTACTTACCATAAAATGGCCCTTTTGCTTCACATATAGGTATTTCTTCGAGAGTTAATAGGCACGGATACCGAATAATACGAAAACTTAGTGAAACTGGGAGACAATTAAGAGCAACGGGAGTCTGCCTTTCATCGTGGAGTAAACCATCTGGCACTACTTCTCCTGAGAGATATCTCCATATTCCGTTGTTGTAGTACGCACCAATCCATCCATATTTGTACTATTCAAATTAGCATCACGTATATACAGGGTTGGTCTTAAGTGACCCACCGTAGGACAAACAACTAAAGTTTGCGATAATGTAAATAAACTATTGCAAAACGAATATAAGACAGTAGCGGAAGCAAAACAAATGTATTTATTCAAATTATTTTGAATTTACTTGAATTTATTCAAAATATTTTGAAGTTACTTGAATTTATTCGAAACCTTTCGAATTTACTTAAATTTATTCGAAACATTTCGAATTTACTTCAATTTATTCGAAACATTTCGAATTTACTTGAATTTATTCGAAAAATTTCGAATTTACTTCAATTTATTCGAAACATTTCGAATTTACTTGAATTTATTTAAATCAAGTTTTAATTATTTTAATTTATTCAAAAAACGACCTATACTGCTCACCAGTGCAGACTACGACATATGGTGGCCGCCAGTTAGACTACGTCATATAGTGGTCACTAGTGCAGATTACGACACATACCACAACATACACACATCAGCTCTATAACACATAGCATGTATTTGGACACAAACGAGGTTAAAGGTCAGAACGGTGCTACCGATTGACACCATTTTTGAAAGTTGACCTACATTTTGTCCCTAAAAGGTCCACTGAAAGTTTCATCAAAATATTTCAAAGCGTTCTTGAGATATGGCATATACTCACTAACTACCTAACTAACAGACAGACAGACAGACATCCCGATAACTTACAGTAGCTTTCCGCTACTGAATAATCAGCTCCAATATTTACCGGGTCAATTAGATTTGTATTAGGGCTGATTATTTATACTGCCGCGTACTTTAGTTTCTTTATCCTTTGGTGCGCTGCTTGGGGCCGACCCCATACTCAAACAATGACATGACAAAGTTTCAATGAATTTACCGAAGTGCCTACTAGCCCTTTTATTTTATCCAACTCTGCAATCGACATAGGAGTCATTAATTCCCATCCGCGTTTGCGACAACAGCACGCCGCCTGATACCAAGTCATCTGTAATCAATAAAAATCTTTTGGTATAATTTATTTAGGGACCCTACATTTACCTTATTGAAATGCCCAAATTGATTTGTGACTATCTTTATAAAGCCACCGGAAAACATAAAAAATTAACAGGAAAACCAATCATCCATTCCCTTTTATATTATGTATCAAAATGTAAAATAAAATTTATTTCTTTTGGGGGGCCCTTTTAGTGATACATCATTATTCTCCTTAAACGAATTCCGTTATCGAATTATACACCACATTTAAGTTTATATTCGAATAAAATATTAATATACCTTTATTCTTTAACGAAAGAATCAAATATTATTAAGTATTTACGTACTTTGATTTTTTGGTTTGCCAAATATATTTTAGTGCCGTCGTCCAAGGAGTTTTCTTTGAAAGTAATAGCATCGCAATCTTGGGAGTAAACTCTTTCTATACGAATAATATTTTCAGTATATTATTGACTTTATTGTGGATTTGTGTATGTATATTTGTCTATTAGCTTTTCAATTTTCTTAATTTCAATTACATTATATACTGTTTATCGGCTAGTATTTCTAATTTGAGGACATCTATAGACACATATTAAAAATTAAAACGGTAATAATTGTAATTGTAATAACGACAGTTGTAATTAATAGTAATCATTACTATTAATTACAACTTTCGTTAATATTTTAATTCTTTAATACCCCAATTCTCAGTCTACAAACTTCATTCTCTGCTTAACGTAGATTTTAATATTAGTGTTTAGTGATTGGATACATAATATCTACAAGTACAAATAGCAAATGCTTTACCTGCATACGCCCAAAGTAATACGAAGATGATGTAAAGTCTAAAGTACATTGTTAACCAGTATGATTAATTCCCAGTAAGCAATTAATCGTAGAAGCCTAAGAGAATGCAGAAAAGTACTTCTAAGCTTTAGATGTGGAAGGTGCTCTTTCGAATGCTGGTGATATAGTTTTGGAAGTTAAGAATTGACTTTTCGTTTTATTAGGCTTTATCGCTTAAATTATCAAAGCAATAAACTAAGCAACTTTCTCATTTACGTTACAAAATCAATTGACAATACTATATTGTCATCGTTACATTGTTATACGTAAAAATGTTAGAAAGTTATATACTTTGAATACCGGACTTATGTATTGAGTATGGGAATTATTTTAAGGGTGTGCCAGGTGTGTCTGTCCGAATATAATTCCAGAACGATGTGATATAATGACTTCAAATTTGCAACAAATCTAACTTAGGCAAAATAAACGTTCAAGTTCGAACAAAATAATGGAAACAGGTTAGAAAATTACATTGCCAATATAGAGTCAATTTTTACGACACTTTCAATGTTACAAGTACAACCAATTATGAATAAATCATTTCAAGACGGCTGTAGCACTGTAGTGCAACTGTAATATTTTGTATAATAAAAACAGTTTCAATTTACTTCAAATTATACAAAAAGTTTCAATTTATTTCAAATTATACAAAAAGTTTCAATTTATTTCAAATTATTCAAAAAGTTTCAATTTATTTCAAATTATTCAAAAAGTTTCAATTCATTTCAAATTATTCAAAACACTTTCAATTTATTTCATATTCAAAACACTTTCAATTTATTTCAAGTTATTCAAAACACTTTCAATTTATTTCAAGTTATTCAAAACACTTTCAATTTATTTCAAGTTATTCAAAACACTTTCAATTTATTTCAAGTTATTCAAAACACTTTCAATTTATTTCAAGTTATTCAAAACACTTTCAATTTATTTCAAATTATTCAAAACACTTTCAATTTATTTCAAATTATTCAAAACACTTTCAATTTATTTCAAATTATTCAAAACACTTTCAATTAATTTCAAATTATTCAAAAAAGTTTCAATTTATGTCAAATCATTAAAAACACTTTCAATTCATCGGAAACGACATGCACGGTTCACCAGGGCACACTAAGACCTATGTTGGTCGCGAATGCAGACTACGACGCATACCACAATATACACACAACATCCAATACATACATACAGCATACGCAGTACTAGCAATTTTACATCCCTTTTTAAGGGGAAGCCGTAACGCAATTTCGCTCATTTACGAACCTGTTTATAATGTAAACCTATATTTTCATAATGTGGAAACGGATACCAAAAAAGTTTAACCGTTCTTGAGTAACAGCGCCAGCTCACCTTTGGTTTGATTATCAAACCATGATGACTTACTTTGTAAACCCACATGCCGATATTTGTTTACACCCGTTTTGCTACGGTTTATTTTGCTTTAGTTAGATTTCTTTCGAATTGAAGTCATTATATCACATCGTTTCGGAATTATATTCGGACAGAAACACCTGGCCCACCCTTAAAATATTTCTCATACTCAATAAATAATGCCGGTACTTCAAGTATATCTTATAAATATTGTGGAACCACGATTCGGATGTACACTATCTCCTCCTAAACCATAAGAGCTACGACTTTCAAATTTTTTTTGTAGATTAGTATAGTGCTAATGTCGTTAACTGGGGGGTTACATTTTGAAAAATTATACAATAACTATTTTAAAAAAATTAAAAACTGATGCACCCATGTAAAAGAGTAGGACGAATTCATTCCTTACAGTGGGGAGAGAGGGCGTCGTAGTGTACTTTCAAATGTAATAATCCTTTAGTTGAAGGTTTGAAAGAAGACAATATATATAATCACGGTCATCCATATATGTTGACAATGTCAAGTAGGACCGTAGGCATTAATGACATGGTGGACCGTAGTTATTTGAGACAAAGTGGACTGCATGTACTCAAGACAAGGTGGATCACAAGCACTCGAGACGAGTTGGACCGTAAGTACTCATGGCAAGTTGATCCCTACCTTGACATGACAAATTGCGGTTTACGTTGACAAGATAAATTGCGGTCTACGTTGACATGACAAATTGCGGTCTACGTTGACAAGACAAATTGCGATCTACGTTGACATGACAAATTGCGGTCTACGTTGACAAGACAAATTGCGATCTACGTTGACATGACAAATTGCGGTCTACGTTGACATGGCAAGTTGGACCAAAAATTGACATGACGACTTGGACCATAAGTTGACATGACGACTTGGACCATAAGTTGACATGACGACTTGGACCATAAGTTGACATAACGACTTGGACCATAAGTTGACATGACGACTTGGACCATAAGTTGACATGACGACTTGGACCATAAGTTGACATGACGACTTGGACCATAAGTTGACATGACGACTTGGACCATAAGTTGACATGACGACTTGGACCATAAGTTGACATGACGACTTGGACCATAAGTTGACATGACGACTTGGACCATAAGTTGACATGACGACTTGGACCATAAGTTGACATGACGACTTGGACCATAAGTTGACATGACGACTTGGACCATAAGTTGACATGACGACTTGGACCATAAGTTGACATGACGACTTGGATCATAAGTTGACATGACGACTTGGATCATAAGTTGACATGACGACTTGGATCATAAGTTGTCACGACAAGTTAGACCATAAGTTGTCACGACAAGTTAGACCATAAGTTGTCACGACAAGTTAGACCATAAGTTGTCACGACAAGTTAGACCATAAGTTGTCACGACAAGTTAGACCATAAGTTGTCACGACAAGTTAGACCATAAGTTGTCACGACAAGTTAGACCATAAGTTGTCACGACAAGTTAGACCATAAGTTGTCACGACAAGTTAGACCATAAGTTGTCACGACAAGTTAGACCATAAGTTGTCACGACAAGTTAGACCATAAGTTGTCACGACAAGTTAGACCATAAGTTGTCACGACAAGTTAGACCATAAGTTGTCACGACAAGTTAGACCATAAGTTGTCACGACAAGTTAGACCATAAGTTGTCACGACAAGTTAGACCATAAGTTGTCACGACAAGTTAGACCATAAGTTGTCACGACAAGTTAGACCATAAGTTGTCACGACAAGTTAGACCATAAGTTGTCACGACAAGTTAGACCATAAGTTGTCACGACAAGTTAGACCATAAGTTGTCACGACAAGTTAGACCATAAGTTGTCACGACAAGTTAGACCATAAGTTGTCACGACAAGTTAGACCATAAGTTGTCACGACAAGTTAGACCATAAGTTGTCACGACAAGTTAGACCATAAGTTGTCACGACAAGTTAGACCATAAGTTGTCACGACAAGTTAGACCATAAGTTGTCACGACAAGTTAGACCATAAGTTGTCACGACAAGTTAGACCATAAGTTGTCACGACAAGTTAGACCATAAGTTGTCACGACAAGTTAGACCATAAGTTGTCACGACAAGTTAGACCATAAGTTGTCACGACAAGTTAGACCATAAGTTGTCACGACAAGTTAGACCATAAGTTGTCACGACAAGTTAGACCATAAGTTGTCACGACAAGTTAGACCATAAGTTGTCACGACAAGTTAGACCATAAGTTGTCACGACAAGTTAGACCATAAGTTGTCACGACAAGTTAGACCATAAGTTGTCACGACAAGTTAGACCATAAGTTGTCACGACAAGTTAGACCATAAGTTGTCACGACAAGTTAGACCATAAGTTGTCACGACAAGTTAGACCATAAGTTGTCACGACAAGTTAGACCATAAGTTGTCACGACAAGTTAGACCATAAGTTGTCACGACAAGTTAGACCATAAGTTGTCACGACAAGTTAGACCATAAGTTGTCACGACAAGTTAGACCATAAGTTGTCACGACAAGTTAGACCATAAGTTGTCACGACAAGTTAGACCATAAGTTGACGAAACAAATTGGACCATAAGTTGACGAAACAAATTGGACCATAAGTTGACGAAACAAATTGGACCATAAGTTGACGAAACAAATTGGACCATAAGTTGACGAAACAAATTGGACCATAAGTTGACGAAACAAATTGGACCATAAGTTGACGAAACAAATTGGACCATAAGTTGACGAAACAAATTGGACCATAAGTTGACGAAACAAATTGGACCATAAGTTGACGAAACAAATTGGACCATAAGTTGACGAAACAAATTGGACCATAAGTTGACGAAACAAATTGGACCATAAGTTGACGAAACAAATTGGACCATAAGTTGACAAGAGGTATGAAAAGAGCAGGGTATGAAAAGACGAGGTAGGTAAAGAGTGGGGGTAGGAAAAGTCAGGATAGGTAAAGACTGGGGTAGGTAAAGCCTGGGGTAGGTAAAGTTGGGATAGGTAAAGACTGGGGTAGGTAAATTCGGGATAGGTAAGGACTGGGGTAGGTAAAGTCGGGATAGGTAAAGACTGGGGTAGGTAAAGACTGGGGTAGGTAACGACTGGGGTAGTTAAAGTCGGGATAGGTAAAGACAAGGGTAGGTAAAGTCGGGATAGGTAAAGACTGGGGTAGGTAAAGCCTGGGGTAGGTAAAGTCGGGATAGGTAAAGACTGGGGTAGGTAAAGACTGGGGTAGGTAAAGTAGGGATAGGTAATGACTGGGGTAGGAAAAGACTGGGGTAGGTAAAGTCGGGATAGGTAAAGATTGGGGTAGGTAAAGCCTGGGGTAGGTAAAGTCAAGATAGGTAAAGTCGGGATAGGTAAAGACTGGGGTAGGTAAAGACTGGGGTAGGTAAAGTAGGGATAGGTAATGACTGGGGTAGGAAAAGGCTGGGGTAGGTAAAGCCTGGGGTAGGTAAAGTCGGGACAGGTAAAGACTGGGGTAGGTAAAGTCGGGATAGGTAAAGACTGGGGTAGGTAAAAACTGGGGTAGGTAAAGACTGGGGTAGGTAAAGTCGGGATAGGTAAAGACTGGGGTAGGTAAAGTCGGGATAGGTAAAGACTGGGGTAGGTAAAGTAGGGATAGGTAATGACTGGGGTTTGTCAATTCTGGGTGGGTAATGCCGCGGTAGATAAAATTATGGTAGGAATAGTCACGGATAGGTAAATTCAAAAAATTTGCCCAAGTTTAGTTTTAATGATACTCGAAGCCCCACGTTTGATATATTTTGAGATATATCAGATTTTGCATGCTTTAATTTGCAAAATGCAGCGTAAACTTTGTCGCTCTGCACCCCGTCCGGAGGACGGGCCTTATTACTAGTAACTTTCTAACAGTTACGTATAACAATGTGACGATGACAATATAGTAGTGTCAGTTGATTTTGTAACGTAAATATGAAGGTTGTAGTACATATGTAAGGATACTATTCAAGTTTTAAATTAAAATGAAAGCAACAAACTAGATTTCTCTTTTACCTCTTTGTTTAGTTTATTGTTTTGATAATTTAAAGGATAAATCCAAATAAAACGAAAAGTCAATTCTTAACTTTCAAAACTATATCACCAGTATTCGAAAGAGCACCTTCCACATCTAAAGCTTGGAAGTACTTTTCTGTATTCTCTTATTCTTAGGTTTCTAAGATTAATTGCTTACTGGGAATTAATCATACTGATTAACAATGTACTGTAGACTTTACATCATCGTCGTTTTCACCGTAATACTTTGGGCATATGCTGATAAAACATTTTTAGATATTATGTCCAATATTTCCTTGCCTAACACTAATATTAACTTACTAGCCAAAAATCTACGTTGAGCTAAGGAGGAAGTTCAATCCAATTTTTACGATTTTAATATATTTCCACATTGAAAATAGTGGTATTAAAGAATTAAAATATTAGCGAAAGTTGCGAATTTTTAGTATGAGTCTAGATATCATTAAATTATAAACTTTAACAACCGATAAACAGTATAATGTTATTCAAATTAAGGAAATTCAAAAGCTAAGTCAACAAATATACATACATAAATCTATAATAAAGTCAATAATATATTGAAAAAATTATTCGTATAATAAAAAAACTTTCCACCAAATATTGTGATGCTATTATATTCGACGTACATACCTTGGACGACGGCACCAAAATATATGCTACAAATATAAACAAAAGGATTCGTGTAAGTAAATATTTAATGAAATTTAATTATTTCGGTAAAGAGTAAAGGTATGCGCTACAATAATATCTTATTCGAATAGCAACTTAAAGGTGAATATGTAATTCGATGACAGAATCCGTTTCAGGAGACTGAAATGATACAGTATACAAAAGTTCCTCCCCCCAAATAAATTATTTTAATAAATTATACCAAAAGATTACCATTTGATTTTAGATGACTTGGTATGAGACGGTTTGCTGTTGTCGCAAACGCTGCTGGGAATTATTCACCCCTATGTCGATTGCAGTTATTAATAGAGCAAAACATGCAGCTATTAAGCAACACGGTAAATTCATTGAAATTCATTTTTCACGCAATTGTTTGAATATAGGGTGGGCCCCAAGTAGCGCACCATAGGACAAAAAACTAAAGTAATATCAATAATGAGCCCTAATACAAACTTAATTCAGTGAGTAAATATTGGAGCTGATTATTTACATTATCGCAAAGTTTAGTCGTTTGTTTTACGGTGCGTCACTTAGGACCAACCCTGTATATACGTGATGCTAATCACGTATATACAGTTTTGGTCGACGGAAGTGCCACTTATTTCCTACCGGGGACCAATTATTTATATGTGAATGAAAAGGGCCATATAATGTAAGCCTAAGTAGAAAAAGAGAATTCTGCCAGAATTCCCTTTTTCATTCTTTTCATTTTTTTTTGAAAAATGTCAGGAAACATTATCGCATTTTAATTTATTGGTTCCATTTCATAACTTCTATTAAAATCAAAATTTTGTAACTTTTGACTTCTTCTAATTGAAGCACAATCACTCTAAGCAAACATTCATTTTTGTTCCATTTAAGAGTATTCGTCTCTTTTCAACGGTATCTATCTAAGCGTACATAATCTTTATTAAGTATCGTCAGATACTTTACGCCAATGACCTTGCCGTCTGTCCGTCGGATGAAAAACTCGAGAACGCTTTGACCGAATGAGTTGAGGGCTCTTTTTGATGTATTTATCGGCCGCATTAAATGACAGCCATTAAATTACATGGATAACCTTTGTGTATTCAATGATTTTGCAAACCATTCTACATTTTTTAAAAGCATTCAATAGTAATAGTTTAACATCTTTTGAAACCCGTCTATTTTGTGACGTACTTACTGAAGCACCAATTCCTTAAACAAATGTAGTTCCACATTGTGAGCATCTTAAGAAAATCTAAACATCTAAATGTACAATTAATAAAATAATCAGAGTTGAGATACTTTATTTTTAGAACCATGCCCTGCTAGACTCTACGATGCACAAAAGCCTTGCAGAACGTACGAGCCAATTCTAATTGAATTACAGAAACTATATGGTCAGGTAAATCAATTTTCAGCTATTCTATTGTGAAATGCTTGTAAGATCACAAAAATATTACGTGCCTCGAGAAGAGAATACGAGTACAAAGAAATTTTTCGTGCTGCATTAATCGATCAATGAAGAACGAAATAAATTGCTTGTATGCAAATAAACAACATTTTGCACTTCAGAAATTGATTATTGCAAAGCAAATAATTCCTTGTATTCTCTAATTTGAATTATCCAACATTTCTCTAAGCCCGCGTTGGTAAAACTTACACGGTTGCAAGAGTATAGTGACACTCAGCTAATTTGACCTCCTGAGAAACCAAAAATCTGAAATCGTCAACATCGGCAAGTCAGGCCTGCCATCGAAAACACTTTATTCCACTGAATGTCAAATGGGGAGCAAGTTTCAATTTTTTAACCTTAGAATGTAAGGTCATATGGCTCAAAAGTTACAAAGAAAAGAGAATATTAGAGAGATGGTTTCCCAAACAAGGTTGATCTGAATTTTAGGCCGACCAAAAGTGGCCTAATTGCTGTAGTAACTGAAATTCAATTACCGCGGAATTAATCCATTTTGTGTCGACCTTGTATCCAGGACGCTAACTAGAAACTTGATGACCTAACATCTTAAGGTTTTCAAAATAAATGTCAACATAATTTTTTAGGAAAACACGCTTTCTGTTCATTACCGAACAACAGCTAGGATTGTTTGCAAAAATTGTAACGTGAAGACAAATTTAATGTGTGCTAGTATATACGATATTTTAAAACATTACTTTAATTCGTAATTGGCTACTTGTACTTTTAACGAAGGTAATAAAAATTTAATTTGTAGTTATTATTTATTTGTAGTTGCACTTATTTAATTTTTTAATAGCACCAACGACAGCAACAACGACAACTCGAAGAACAACAACAACTCCAACAACAACAGAACTCCAACGACAACCCCAACAAAAGAAACTTCGCCAGCACCTTCAGCAGAGGTGACTACGGCGCCTAAAGGTAGAGTAAAGATGAATGTTGTTTTGGATGAATGAAATTTTTGTCTTATAATCTGATTGGTTCAGCTAGATTTCCATGAGCTCAATTTCAAACCGATATATGCAACAGTTTTTGCTCAGCAAAAACATAGATCACTTCAAAAGAAACGTATTGAGTTTTCCATGGCTTACTTGGAGTTACATCTGCTGAACCTGGCAGAAAATTGTTAAATGTTAACGGTAAATAACTTGCATGTTTTCAAACATTGTGTTTTCTAATTTAATACAGAGTCTTCATTCTGTTGTAAGTCAATATGTGTTTTTCTGTTCTTAGTCCCAACAGTTTTTTATTTCTTTGTTAGAGTAGCTAATACAGAAAAGTATGAAACAACAGACTTGATGACAATTTCTGTTATCATATCAAAAATTGAAACTACCGTTAATGGCACAGTAGAATCCCAATTGGGAAAAATGTTGTTAAAATAAATTCAAAGGTCAAAACAGGGTCCCATTTCAATTTTTACAAAGTATCATGTGCCGTAATTCATATGCACCGAAAATGTTATCAGATATGCAAGATAGACTCTTTTTCTAATTTTTCTACTGGTGATGTATTTATACGTTCTAATGATTGAGCGAGGAATAAAAAGTACCACAATAATTAGTTAAACATTTGCCATGTTTTTCTCTAAAAGTGTTACTAATACACTATGGGTTTAGGGTTTGTTGAGAAATAATCTTTGATCATAAATATAGACCCAAGAATCCCTAAATAAACATTTTTTGCAAGCAAATGCTACACTAAAATATTAATATCCCAGCATGTGTTTTATCAGTTACGGAACATACATTGAACTTAAATGTTGATACTTCTGATAATGCTTTTGATAATCTTTCTCTTCGTTTTTAGGTTGCAGCTGGTATTATTTTTGGAATATGTTATCAAGTTGTTAATATCATTTTTGTTTATTCCATATTGATGTATTATAAAAAGTTAATAATACTGATTTCTATGAATATGAACATTTCTAATAAACCGTTGTAAACGCTGTGAATAAGTGGACGAAATTTTATATTTATCATGATGATGATATTGATGATGATCATGATGATGATCTTAATGATGATGATCATAAACATACATAGGCATAAAGAAATACAGAGAGAGACACATACACACGCACACTGACAGACAGACAAAAGAAACTATAAAGTAGACTCCTCTGTTCTTCACACATGTAACTGTAGGCTTTATGTTTGCGAGTAAATTTCCCGAACCGATGAACCGATTGACTTCATCTTCAAACTCACACTTACCCAGGACCCCAAGAACACACACACAAAATTTCATTGAATTATCTCATTGGGTTCGTGAGTTATGGGCACCCCAGGCAATTGCCCACAGACAGACAGACAGACAAAACAAAAGCATAAAGTCGACTTCGTCCACTTAATAAATGGAACATTTGAAAGTAACTTAACCTGTACGCATGTATGGGCATGTATAAGTGCCATTTAAAGTCTACCAGTTTCCATGGAATGGCACAAATAGATGCCCCTTTTTTCTTATCCCTTCATGCGGACTGGCATCTATTCATGCCCTTAAAATTTTTATCGTTGTCAAGGATTGGCATCTATTTGTGCCACTAAAATCAGAGGTGTTCTCCTGGATTGGCATCTATTCTTGTCCTTTAGGTTATATTGGCAAATTACCTAAGAAACCGTTGATTTCAGAAAATTTTGTACAGGGTAGGTCAAAATTATCGAGCTCTTCTTGAGTATTACAACCAAGGAGTTTAAACTGTCGGTGTCTTTCGCGCATAGTAAGGGATCAAGTAAAGATTTCCACGTGGGGAATTTTGCAGGTCTATAAGGGACGTTTGTGGGAAAAAAATCCCCTAATTTTATTTATTATCATGATGTACATGACAACTAAAACAGTTTCTATTATTTCGTATTCTCTATTCCGTAATTAGTGGTCATGTGTATACATCACATGAAAGTGAAAGATTTTTTTCCAAAAACGTCCCTTAAAGACCTGCAAAATCCCCCACGTGGAAATCTTTACTCGATTCTGACTCCTTTCTATGCGCAAAGAACTCCATGCCAACAGTTTAGACTCCTTGACTACAACTAAGTTGCCAAGTAATGACAAGCAGTCAGAGCCGCTTGTAAATGATGCACTACCCTGTACAAAAATTCAGAACGCGACTCCAGATGAAGGGCAAAGGTAATGCTAAGCAATATTCCATTATAAATAAAAACTGTATGGAAACACCCACCCAAGATAATCCCTGTTAAATTCTAAAATTATGGCCATAGTAACTGATAGACAATAAGCAAATATTCTACTGTCGTACAGGTTAATGTACGTGTATTCATTTGGACTGGTTTTAATCTTTTAATCAAGTCATAATTTCATTTCCTCAAACTCATCTGTAAGAATTGTTTGAATCAAAAGCTGAGAATATAAAGATCAATAACCAGTTACAAGTTCCCAAAAAATATTTGCAGAAAATTACAATTAATTTTTGATTTTTGTTTTCAGTGTCATTTTTTTCTATACTTATAATCGCGTTTTTGAATCGTACCACTACAGATAGGAAAGGGTCTTGTTTAGAGAGTGTTTCATTTTTACAATAGGACGTACTTGCAATATAGGACGTACTTGCAATATAGGACGTACTTGCAATATAGGACGTACTTGCAATATAGGACGTACTTGCAATATAGGACGTACTTGCAATATAGGACGTACTTGCAATATAGGACGTACTTGCAATATAGGACGTACTTGCAATATAGGACGTACTTGCAATATAGGACGTACTTGCAA
>JABJWA020000192.1:0-29615 GCA_020352615.2 Yoshiicerus persimilis | reverse complement strand
GAAGAGGGAAGTAGAACGACAGCGTGGAGTAGAGACGCGTGCTGCCCTTCGTCAAGTGTAGACGAGAATTTTGTGAGAATTAGGCATTTTTGATTAGTATTTCTTTAATTGATTGTCATTATTGACTAGTTATTTTCATTGAATAATTCTGTATTGTGGCAGATTATTCCTAATTGATTTAATAAAACTAAATTTAAAGCAAAATACCAAACTGTCTAAAAGCATCGAAGAACTTTTGTGTGTGAAATATATCACGGTTGATCTAAAGCTATCGGAGTGAGTCGGTCGGCCGTGACAACGTTATAAGTTGATATATGAACATTCAGTCATTTATTTATCACATGGAAGCATGTCTTACTTGGTACAAGGATTACCGATACTGTGCCACGTAATAGTCGCTTGTGAATGTAATCAGTACACTGTGCGCCAGTCGTGTATTTTTATAATTATGTTGCATAGTATTATAATGATTTCATTGATTTCTTCAAGAGATTAGATTCATTACTTCCAAGTAACGCATTTATATACAACTTCCCTTTATGCTCAAGAATTATTTTTAACTTTAGCGCAATAATAAATTAAGGATTATAAGTAAACATTGCATATGTATAAGAATTAAATGAGGCATCACAATAAAATAAGGTTAATGGATTTATGGAATGTAAAATTTTGATTTTCGGAAAGTTGACATTCTCTCAGTCATGTACGAAGGACTGCTAAATGGATGCCAGTTACAATATTCCTTAAAAATGCGGCAACAACAATTTGGCTAGTGTATACCAGAAAAGCACTGTCTCTACATTTACAAAATTGTATGTATAAAAGTAATAAGAAGTATGCAGGGAGTAGAATAATACTTGGAAAGCTAGTGTTGCTTTGTACAGCAACGTCGAAGGAAAAGATAACAAGACGAATATAAAGTTCTCTGCTTAAAAGAAAATCGTCTCATTGCCCACTTAGCTGAAGACGTATATATAGAGCTAAATATTCTTGGAGTTTTCATTGACGTTCACACTCAAAGGATTCATTTGTACTCATCAGTAACTGCGGAAATAAGTTTTGAAAAATGGCTAACCTAGAATTGTGGGTGCAATTTTTCATCGTTTGGCTATTTGGAGTGGGATGTGCAAGAGGAAGTTGGGAAGAAGACCCAGAGGTTGTTTACCGAAGATCGCAATTGAGACCCAGGGCAGAGGATAATAATAATTTTCACGAAAACTTGTAATTCGCCTTTCTTAATTATGTAATAATTTTTTATTGGTGCAAATTGATGGCAAAATGTATTAACAAAACTTTTTTATTACTTTAGAATTAATGAAATGTATCGCTCTATGATAACTATGACAGAGACTCTTATCCGGCTATCTGACAGAGTGGCTGAAAATTGAAAACTTTAGAAACAGCTGTCGAAAGACTTGGAGCAAAGGTTTGTACAACATTTTAGACTTAGCATTTCTTGTGGAGAGAGAATTTAAATTTAGTTGTATACAATACATGCATACATTTTTGTAATGATTACCGATTGTTGCGGCAAAATAATGATGAAGTATTAAATGTTAAATAATCATGTTAAACAATTATAGCATGATAAAATAATTCTATTACCGGAGAAGGGAAAATTTTCATTCCTTTAGTTTAGTAAAATTAGAGCATTTTCAATTACTTTAGAATGCAGTTGTAAATGTATTTATTTATTAACCTCTTCGGAATGTACATACATACTTATGCAAAGCAGACTAAAATAGAATTAAAAACCTTTGTATTTGTAGATTGACTATAACTACCGGACGTCGCTAACTGCTTTGGTAATTTGTTATTTTATCCATTTATAGGAATTTCATGTAGTTGTCAAAAAAGTAAGATAATAATAAAATTTGTCATTTATTTCCTAGTCTAACTGCCGTTCGGGTTTAACACCAACGGAAAATACGCCAGATGTTTATGTCTTACCAACTAGAAGTCCAATATCCGAAGGACATTTCAATACTGGGCAGCGGGATACATATCATGGTAACTACTACGAAAATGGCCTTAAACATCCAGAAGGTAGTATGAACAACAATCTACATAATACACAAAATAAAGATTCTAACCAAGAAGGCCCCTCAGAAGACAATTTGCTTGCGGGTGGAGATAATTCTCACCAGAATGGTGATAATATTTCAAATCACCAAGAAGGCAGTACTAGTACTTCCCAACATGGAAACAATCATCATCATTCTCGCATTGGACATCCTCAATCTGCAGGCACCGGAGATTCCGTACAGGGAGCAAGTGGTGCATCCCATCAAGAGGACACTACTTCCAACCAAAATGATAATCACAATTCCCTTCAGGGTGACGGTACTAATTCCCAAACTGGAAACACCCAAAATTCCATCGATGCATCGGAAAGTGTACCCCACCACGAAGGAAAGATCACTCCCCACCATGAAGGAGGAACGATTTCCAACCTAGAAAACGTTCATAATTTTCCTCGGGGGTTTGGCGCCAATTCCCAACATGTGGAAACTGAAAATCCCAGGCAGGACGCTCTGCAAGAAGATGCTAGCAATTCTCAACACCTGTAAGCCGATAGCAATTTTCAGCAGGGATACAGTTAGAATTCTTCTTATGTTACAAGATAAACTTTCCAAAAATGAGAATACAAGCCTACAATGAAAATTTTGTTCAAGGACATGGAATAATATAAAATATTCTAAGCATAGTTCATAATTCTTTTCGGATTTTAAGGCAATAAAAAGTTACATTTAAATTAGATGGAAAAATAAACGATGAATAGTACTTGCAATTAATATAAATGTTACATGTATGCTAGAATGATTGACCATAATAGGAAAAAGCAATTTGTTTGATATTTCTCCCAAAATAAATTATTTATTCTACAAAATATAACCGGAGCCACAATATAGAAATATGTTAACACACATTTAAACTTCTGATTTATGAGCTAACAATTACTTTCGACTTTAGTCTCTTTCGTAACAAGTATGAGTGGCACGCAAACACGCAAGGGCTACTCCATTTACATTTATACTATTAGTGTCATTTCCAGAGCTGGGATAATCTAGATTACGGATTACTGGATTATTAATCCGATTACGGATTAAGTAATCCGTAATCCATAATCCAACAGTTCAATCTCAAAAAAATTAATCCATAATCCATAATCCCATAATTAGTCAATTTATAAAGTAATCCATAATAAATAATCCAACATTTTATCATTTTGTAAAGTAATCCGTAATCCATAATCCCATATTTCATCAATTTGTAAAGTAATCCTTAATCATGATTAGGGATTAAAGAACATGGTCCGGAGGTTCCATTGTTAAGAGGTATCAGTGAATATTGTTAATTTTTTGATATGTTGTAGACTATTTCTCAGTGGTCAGCAACATTTTTCATAAAAGTCAATTAGGGTGGGTCCTGTAAGTCTCCAAAGTCACGATTTTTTTCCAGTTCTTAGATATTTTGATGTGTATTTTAAGCATCCTTGGGCCGTTGGGCCTACAGACACAGGGTTTATGCCTTTTGACGCATAATGCAATGTAGTACAGCACTGCATACTTAATTATCACCTACTTGAGGGGAAACACACCGGCCCCAAAGTGGGCGGATCCCATTCGTACTCACTAAGGAGGTTTTCAGCCTAGCGTTATTGTAAGCCATCAAAGAATATCTCACAACATTTGACTGAGCCTTTGGTCTCATAAACTGGGTTCACATTACTATAAGTACAACATAAAATAGTAATCCCAGTTTGTTGGACACTCGACTCCTAATAAGATCATATTTCAATAACGCTTTAAAATAATTCTTTCAAATTATTTTTTATAATTCGAGCATTGCAATATCATCTTACAATTCAAAGATGAGCACTGTCTGACCTTTGACCACAGAATGAAAAATGAAAGATGTTTTTACATTTTTGGTGATGTATGTACAATATCATATGCATTTTGTACATTGTTAGTAACCAAACTGTCATTTCTACCAATTCTCTACTTTGCGACATCGTATTACCGATTTATTTCTATTTTGAATTCCATTTATTGAATTAAATTGCACTGTCAAGTGTGCTTTCTTTCCACTTTAATCCATAATCACCCAAGTAATCTGGATTAATAATCCCAATCCAATTTTAATCCCAGTAATAAATTAGTCCGTAATCCGTAATTATAATCCAGGAATTTAACCGTTTTAATCCGTAATCCGTAATCCCAATCCAGAAATTTAATAATTTTAATCCGTAATCGGTAATTCTAATCCCAAATCTAATAATTTTAATCCGTAATCCGTAATCCCAACCTCAAATTCAATTAATCACCCAGCTCTGGTCATTTCAAAGAAATGTTATTGTTATAACACAGTTGTACCTTATGACGCAGAAGGGGGTTCTTGGTTCCTGGCATATAAATTAACTGTAGGAAATTGGTATGGGTAATTGGAAATTTGGTAATTGGGTGAATCCTCTCGAAAACATAATTGGTATTTTGGATTTGATTGTTCTCACAATATGGGATAAATTTGGATTAGGATTTCTTGCATAGGTTTTTGGTAACAATCTCTCATTATGGGATAGTTTGGAAAGTAATCTCTTACTATGGGTTAGTTTGGGAATAATCTCTTATTATGGGATAATTTGGAAATAATCTCTTATTATGGGATAATTTGGAAATAATCTCTTATTATGGGATAATTGGTTTACGTCGAAATTATGAAATGAATGTTGTCTCCATGTTTTTCCGTATGGGTAGTCTTACTCTCTAATTGTGATGAGAATTACAAATATTATAATGAACTTACATTACTGAACCCAATTTACAGTAGTTGAACAGTCTCGCAATTTTGGATAATGTTGGTAGTTTTATTTGTAGTCAGAAGTCAAGATTTTTCAGTTGAAAACACAAAACACATTTTATAATATTTATCCTATGGTTAAACCAGCAGCGTAACAGACAAAAAGTTGGAGAGAAGATTGCAGTTGAAAATCTGATGATAACTGAGCTCTGCAGGCGGGTTTTGTTGTCAAGTGGTTCATGTCCACTTCGGATTTCTGCTCCTGCTTGTTTTAACATGATTGGAGTCAAGGGAATATTAAGAAAGAGTATAAATAAAGTAAATCTGATCTTTTGCTGGAGAATCTTAAGAAAAGATACTTTAGCATTGAAAAGATTAGTTTTTCCCTCTTGCTCTCGTCCCTTGGCTTTAGCCAATCCTACGCTAAGGGTTGAGGGCGGATCTTTAAGGGTAAGTGGAATTTCAAGTGCTTACTTGATCTTCGCTTCCTTTATCTGTCCGTTACTTTGCTTGGCTTACTTACAAAGTATTTTTTATTATATAAGTATAATTGCTATAGCTTATAGTATTGTAACATATGTCACCCGAAAAGAAAGTACATGTCCTCATGTATAATCTTTTAAGTTGCATTTGTTTTTACTTTTAATTAACTTAATTAATTGTCTTAACTTTATTTTTATTTGGTTTTTATATTTTGCATTGAAAATAGATATCTAGAAGTTTAATACTAATATAATTATTTTATATAATTTTAGGTGTATTATTATTTAATAAGGTAAATGAAAATTGAAAGTAGGTGTTTGGGAAATAAGTTTACATGTATTTTATATACGCTGTAATTGAAAAAGTTGTTCTTTTGGGTAAACTGAAATATTATTTGTAGGTGTTTGGATTTCAGCTAATTGAATCTCTTCAGGAGGAATTGGTGAACTTTTTAGGGTATATGTGCGTCTATCTATGGGATTTTCAATATCTGGTGTTTGTTTTAATTCCATGTATGTGTGATCATCTGGGTTTATAAAATATTTAGATAATAATGGGATTTTTTGCAAAAAGGTTAAATATGTAGCTATATAATACCTATGTTTGAAAAAAAGTAATATTAAAGTATACAAAGTAATTATTAAGATTGTTGTAACAATTATTTTTGTAGTAGTATCTCTAATAGGATTTAACGCCATATCAGCTATCAAGTTTCTAATTCTTAACTGTTCATTTGTCAGATCGTTTCCTTTCTGTTGATCTTCAATTATTCTATCTATCCGGCTGTGATGTCGCATCTGTTTCAGTATTCCAAGAAGTGTTTCCTGTTGACTTATTTCTTCCATTGAGTATACTCCTGGTGAGGGTAATGATAGGGAGGGTAATTCTGTTAGTTTAACTCCTTCGCTGGGAGATGGAAGTACTGGTATTTGGGTTAGGATTGATCGATTTGATAAATGGATAATGTTTTTGCCATCGTCAAACATAAATAAGGGAGCAGGACATGGCACATCTGTAGGGGTGTCCACTATTTCATGACTTAGTCCTGAAATCCAACCGAATTTCATATCATGTTGGTAAATAAATTGAACTGGCCACTCTAGGGTACAATTGGTACGCGAAAGTAACATATATTCATAAATTTCACTGCACTTAAACACATTTAAAGCGTCACCACTTAACACTGCTCTGTATCGGCGGTCTCGCATGAGTGCACGAACCATGAGGCTTGGTTGACCTCCTTCAGCTAAAGCACGTACAAGCTCGAGCTCTAGTTGGTGGGATCTACAGACTTCTCTGTGTATAGTTTGTATACCAAAAGTTAAATTGGATTTTAATTGCTCATATAGGAAAGCAAATTCAGCGTTGATTTGGGAATCTGGTTTTATAGCAGGACGTCGCACTAAATTTCTTTTTGCACGTTTGGGAGGGGAAACTATATTTTCAAGTTCTGCTGTGGTTATAATATCGTGTTTTAGGGAATTTGGAATGTCTTGGGTATATAGGATTCCTTGGTGACTATATCCTATTTGAATGTCACAGAAAGTAGCTGACGATAGTCCACTCACTGCTAAATTTAGTTCCGGACAAGACATTCTGTCTTCTGTTAATAAGCATTTTGTAGATTGGCCTTTCTTTAATCTACAAATTTTAGCATCGAAGGGAAGCCAAATAAGTACGCCTTGGTCTGTTGGACAGTAACCTCTATATGCTTTACATGCTTCTGTAATTTTCGAAGTCGTTATAATTGTTTCGTCGACATTGTTGATTGACACTTGTAAATTAACAATATAATAATTAGTTACAGTTTTTTCATTGTTGTGCGCCCATCGCCAGTCAACGTCGTTTTTTATTTTCGTTCCTGAAAATCCTTCCATTAGCCGAATTAAGTTATCACCATCTGGAGATATTAAAGTTTTAACCATTTTTCGGCATTCATTTTCTGATATTGCAAGTCGTTTTTCTTTTTCCTCATTTGAATAAGAATTCCAAAAAAACCAAGTTTGTCTTTTATAATGTTCTATTTTGTAGCACTCATAAGCGTTCATTGTATGATGGGTTATTGCTTGCCACCAAAAAGTAATATCTACCACTTGTGATGGAGCTTGTATTGGAATTAATGGGCAATCGATCGGTGGGGGAATCTTCCATATTACGCCACTTGTCCACGCACGACAATAATAAAGGGGCACAGTTTTCTTATCAAGCGTGTTAAATAAATCATGGACCGAAGGATGAAGGGAATCAGAATTAGGGAATTGTAGTTCACAGTTCACATGGGATAATATACACAAGAAGATTAAGAGATACATGTTGATAATTGAAAGTTTTAGTCTTTGTTTGTAAAAACAAAACGATATGACGAATGCCACACTGGTTTCCGTCTCACTCTTGTTGATCTTCTAGGGGTTGGTGTTTTTCTGGGATGAGGAGTTTGCTCTTCGTCGTCGGAATCACTATCATCAGAGATATTTTCGATTTGTTGAAACGTATCTTCAATTTCTTTGAATGAATTTCTTATGGAATTAAAATTGATTTTGACATGTTTCATCAAATCACAAAAGAATTGTAAAAATGAAGGGTACATTGTTGTTTTAACATATTTCAATAATAAATATTTTACAAAGAATTGGATTATATTGTTTCCTATAATTAATAATTTTCTATCTTTATGTTTTTGCATCCATGTTTCAATTTGTGTATCTATAAATGGATAAGGTATTTCTACTAATTTTATATTTAAAGGTTCTGTTAGTTCTTTTAGTTTAGTAAGGTTTTTTTGTTGGTAAAACTTTTCTAAGTCATCTAAATTGCTAGATTTTAGTAGTAATATATCCTTAATATTATTGTCTTGTAAGATTTTATATACATCATTGGGGTCATAATTATTTTTTACATGTGCAAAAGCGAATGGGATAAATGTATTGTAATTTACATCTATTTCTGGATTATGTTTAATTTTCAAATCTTTTAAAAATTCATATAATTTCTTTGGGTTACGAATTTCATTTTCGTAATCTTCTCTAGTTTGGAAAATTTCATATTCTTCATCTTCAGTAATATGAAACTTTTCAATTAGCCTCATTTTGTTTACATGAGTCTTTAATAAACGCTGTGTACTTGTATCTTTTACTTCATATGTTAAATCATTTAATTTTCGTACTACTTCATATTCTCCTAAATATAAATCTACTAGTTTGTGTGATAAACCTTTCTTTATCTTTTTGGGATATCTGATTTTAATTTTTGTACCTATGTCAAATGATACAGGTTTTCTGTGCTTATCTTCTCTTAATTTGTAACGTAATTGCTCTTTTTTAAGTGTTTCTTTTACTAAGTCTCGAATTGCTTTAATATCTTGTAGTTTTGCATTATTTTTGGAAAAATCAGATGTATCAAATTGATAAGGAAAAGTTGGCTCTCTGTTATATAATAATACAAAAGGAGAAAATTTTGTTGACTCTTGTCTTGTAGTATTATAGGCAAAAATTAATTGATTTAAGTTTTTGTCCCAATTGTCATGTGTTTCATTGACATAATGAGAAATCATTTTCGAAATTGTTTGATTTAATCTTTCTGATAAGCCATTACCTCTAGAATTATAGGGAGTTATAAATTTTTGTTGCACGCCATACATTTGTGTGTGCGTTCGCAAAATATTATTTACGTAACTTTTACCATTATCAGATAATATATATTTTGGGCAACCGTGTTTGGTAAAAATTTGTTCTTCCAAGAATTTTGCAACAGTTTCAGCTGTTTGATCTGGAATAGCTCTAATTTCAGCAAATTTAGAAAAGTGACAGATAGCATTTATGACATATTTGTTATTTGAAGTTGATTCAGGAAATGGTCCTAGGATATCTGTCGAAACCATTTCAAAAGGTGTATCGGGAATTGGAAGTGGTTGTAGTAAGCCTTGTATTTTTCCATATTTTCGTTTATGTGAAATACATGACTCACAAGTTCTTATATAATTATATAAATCTGTCTTCATTGTTTTCCAATAAAATCTTAGTGTCAATTTCAAATAACATCTAGTAAATCCTAAATGTGCTGATAGTGGAATAGTGTGTATATCTTTTAAGATTTCTCTTTGCAAAATTTTTGGAATTACTGGTCGTAAATAACCTTTAGCGTTATTATATAGGATATTGTCTTGTATGACATATTTTTCTGGCAATGCTTTCTTTAAAGCTTGACAGTCATTATCTACGTTTTGCATCTGTTCTAAATCTGAATTTGCTATATTTAATACCTCTACTGTAAACGTTTGAACCATATTTATAAAGCAATTAATTAAATTATTTTCAGGTAGCCGTGATAAAGTATCTGCTATCTGATGCTGAGAACCTTTATTGTATAATAATTCAAAATTGTGTTCTTGTAATAGTAAAGCCCAGTTTGTTAATCTACTTGATATTTTTGTTGTATTTGTCGCAAATTTTAAGCCTACTATTGGTTTATGATCAGTATAAATCTGAAATTTTTTACCTGATATATAGGGATGAAATATTTTTAATGCTAAGTAGATAGCAAAGAATTCTCTCTCTATTGTAGAATAATTTTGCTCTATAGGAGATAAGGTTTTACTGTAATAGGAAATTGGATGTTCCCTACCTGTTTCATCTGGTTGCATTAGTGCTGCACCTATTCCATAACCTGATGCATCAGTAAAAATATGTATTGGTTTGTTTGAATCATAAAAAGCTAATACTGGCGGATTTAATAATAATTCTCTGAATTTTTCAAATGTTTCGATTTGCTCTTTTTCCCAAATAAATTTAGCATTTTTCCGTGTTAAAATTGTTAATGGTTGCGCTAATGTAGCATAGTCTTTAATATATCTACGAAAATAACCTATAAAACCTAAAAATGATTGCAATTCTTTTTGATTTTTAGGATATGGCATGTTTTTTAATGAACTTGTTTTTCCTGGATCTGCTCGAATACCTTCTGGTGTTATTATGTGACCTAATATTTTTATCTCTTTGCTTATAAATTTTGTTTTGGGAATTGATATTTTTACACCATATTTACGGAATCTTTTTAATACTAATTCTAAATTTGTTGCATGTTCTTCAATAGTATTATCAGCTAGCATAATGTCATCTATATAAGCCAATACATTTTTCCATAACAATCCACATAATACAATTGACATTGCTCTTTGATAGGCTGAGCTACCATTACATACCCCGTATGGTAATCTTAACCACTCAAATAATCCCAATTGTGTTATAAAGGCTGTTAATGGAATACTTTCTTCTTCTAAGGATAATCCCCAAAATCCTTTTGCTGTATCCATTACTGATATAAATTTTGATCTATTACCTATCCAGTCTAATACTGTTGATGTGTTTGGAATTGGAAAAGCATCCTTGTAGGTTTTTAAATTTAATGGCCTATAATCAATTGCAAATCTTGGAGTTACTTTGCCTTCACATTTATGTCCTTTTTCAACTATTACTACACCCATGCCCCAAGGCGAATGACTTGGTCTAATAATTTTCTTTTGCAATAAATTTTCTATCGTTTCTCTTTCAAATTCTTCTAAGTGAGCTGGCTTTCTATATGGAGATTTCTTTATAGGTTTAGCATCTTCTAACAATATAATACGGTGTTTATAGCAATTAATATTTCCTATTTCACCTGGTTTTGCAAAAACATCTGGGTATTTCTGCAATACTTTCTTCAAAATTTCACTATCTTTTTCTGAAGCATCTGATGATATTCTTTGTAGAATATTTTGTATATGTTCTTCATCGGAACATTCTTTTATATCTTTATTTATGGGTAACTGTTCTGCAGTTATCTCTTCTATTGGTAAATCTTCAAATGTAGACATTTGAGCTACTAAAAATCCTTGTTCTAAAACTATTTCTGTAGAAGTAATATTAAATACGGGCAGATATATATTTTTCGCATATTTCTTCCTCATTAATATATCTGGCATATATAAATGTTTATTAGCTAATTGCAGACTCATTGAAAAAGTATTTAATTCTGCAAAATCATTTCCACCTATAACTGGAATTCGTTTTACAGTGTTTGGCTTAATTATTGTTTTTCGTTTTAAATAATACGAATGTTTCTTATCCCTATCTATTTCCTTATTAACTAATTTATCCTCAACTTTATTATCTTCGCTTGTGGTGTTAATGTTTGCACTTGTTTGGGTTTGGGAAATTGATTGTTTATTTACATTTTTCATTGTAGTAAAGAAATTTTGTACAAATACTAAATGTTTTTGAAAAGCTGTATCTTTAATTGATCTATAAATATTACTATAATCTATTTGGATAGATTCAGTATTTAAATGCCAAAAGAATTCTATCGGACGCATTTTTACAAAAAAATTATCAATTCGAAGTTTTTCTGGCCCAAATAATATTTCACAGTTATGTGGTTTCATAAAATCATTTCCTAGCAATAAATCATACTTAAAGTTTTCTACTACTAATGCTCTTAACTGAATTGTTTCAGGTGTATCTTTAAATGATAAAGTTAGTGTTGTGTAGCCCTGAATCATTATACGGTTATTTGTTATTCCTCTTACTGTTAATGTTTTACTTATAGGTATTGGAGCCGAAGTTAACATTGATGCATTAACTATAGAAATACTTGAACCACAATCTACTAATATAAGAGCTTTCTTCCTATTTACATAGCCATCTATGTTTATCAAAGCTTTATCTACAGGCTTTCTACAGATATTTAATACATAAGTTGTTAATCGTCGTAGTTTAAATGGATTTCTTATGTAATAAGTTGTATTACTTGTTCTTGGATAATAATTAGGATTGAAATAATTAAAAGGTCTTTTGAAATTTAGGTTGTAATCCCTTTTGTTTTGTATATTATTGTGTTCGGCGGAGTGAATTAGGTTGTTGCGGAACTCCGCCCTTCTCCGTTTTTTTGATTTTTAGGGTTTAAATTGCAAGCACTTCCCCAATGGCCTAATTGTCTACAAAATGGACAAGGTGTTGTTGGAGGTCTGTATGGTTGTTTTTGCTGATTGTTTCGAATTGGTAATGTGCATTGATTTGTGTAGTGATTTGTGCGATTGCAGTTGTTGCAACGCCTATTCCTATATTGGAAATTTTGCTGCCTATTTTGCCAATTTTGACGCCTTTGCAATGTATTGCAAGTATTTGCTGTGTGATTGAACATACCACAAAGTTGACATTTTACTGTGTTCCTTTTATAATTATTCTTGTAGGAATTTATATTATTGAAATTTTGATTTTGTGAACTGCTAGGTTTTGTATTTGTAGTTGTCTGCTCATTAGAAATTGCCTTTTCTGTCCACGAAGTTAATGCAGCTGTCTGCTTCTCAATTAGTTCATTTTGCTTATCTAACTTTTTAGCAATAATACTATCTTCTAAAGAAATATTATTAATATCTTCTGAAGCCTGAATAAGTCTCAAAGTTTCCTCAGCTTTCCTCATATTTGTTAAAAATTCATCTACAGTTTTTGCTTGCAGTGGGATTATAACTTGCATATAGTTTGGCTTTAGTCCTTTTGTGAGTCGCCTAACTTTGCCTTCTTCCGACATTTTAGGATCATAATCTTTCATTAAATCCAACATGTCATATACATATGCCTCAGGTGTATCAGCTAAAGTTTGTTTCCTTGCTAACATTTTATCTTCAGCTTCGTCTTTTGATGAAACATTTTTAAATGCTTTTTGTAATTCCTGAGTTAATTCTCCCCAAGTTAATGGCGGAACTACAACTGCACCACCAGGAGCTGCTCCTGCTGCTGCGGCTGCTGCAGCTGCAATTTTCCATTGCTCTACCCAATTAATGTACCATTTTTGAGCACTACCTAATAAATAATTTGGCAATTGAAGTGTTTTAATTTCATCTGTCCAGTTATTTGATTTAGCTGCAATTTCATATTGCTGTAAGTATTTATAAGCATCTTCATCTTTCCTACCACTAAATTTTGTCGGTACTGCTGCTACTTTGACAGGTTTGGCTGCCATTTTAAATTTTAAATTTTATCAATTGAAAACAAAAGTTATAGAAATTATAGAGATTTTGAGATTTTATCTCCTTCTAAACATCATAAATAATTCTAACCTTTCAAATTCAAAGAATAATGGTTTAGGAATTATAGTAAATAAATCTTGATAAAGAAATAATTGTAAAGTTTCAGCTTCCTCAAAAGTTTCTATATATTTAATATGAATAGATTTGCTATATTTGTTATAATAAATTGTTTTGTTATTATTAAAATGCAATCTTAGCTTTTTGAGTAATGAGTTTACGGTAATTGTTGGATATTCTTCTCTATCAAAATGAATTCTGACTATATAGGTAGTCATAGTTTTACTAAATTTTCTACAATAAGTTGTCAAATGTTGTGTACCTATTGGGAAGAATACGACATTGTTTTTGAAAATGTCCTTTCCTACCACAAATATAACAAGCAATTTTCGAATTTCTCTTGTTTAAATTATTATATCTAGGTTTGTTTGCTGGCTGAGCATTTTCTATTTTAATTGTAATTGTTGATCCCGGTTTGGGGTTAGTAATTATAATTTGTTGTTGGCCTGACATGATTGATTAATTTCTATTCCTATTTATGTTCTTTAGTGTCACTATTTCGTTTTTCTGATTGGTTAGCTAAATTTGTTTTGTTAATATTTAAACTAAATACTTTTAAAGTTATTGGATCTAATACTAGCGAACCTTTAATACCTGAAGGTGTTTCAAATCTTACTTTTGATTTTTGAGAATTTTTGTTGTCTAGCGTAAAAGTCTCTTTTGAATTCGACATAATTCTATTAAAAGGAATTCGTAGATTTAGTTAGCATTAATTTGGCTTTGTTCTTTAACATTGTACCATCCAGTTTTTCTAACATGTTTACAACTGCTGGCAGATCTGATATAATTGCTATAATTGTTAATAGTAATAGGAAAGTCAGTACAGTAATACAGCAAGACATTTTGAATTACATATAATTAAAATTAAAATTTTCTACAGGTAAGTTCGTTTAAAAAAATTTTTTGAAAATTTTCTAAGTTATTCAAGGTTTAAAAAATTTTGCCGTGACCTTGGCCAGGTGTGACCCACTTTTCTATTTTTTCTAGCTAATTTTTAAATTTATTTCGAAATTTTGTAAAATTTTAACTAAATATTTAAATTTCCTAACAATTAAAGTATACCTCTAAGGGCCACCATAATTTTATCTATGTTATAACACAGTTGTACCTTATGACGCAGAAGGGGGTTCTTGGTTCCTGGCATATAAATTAACTGTAGGAAATTGGTATGGGTAATTGGAAATTTGGTAATTGGGTGAATCCTCTCGAAAACATAATTGGTATTTTGGATTTGATTGTTCTCACAATATGGGATAAATTTGGATTAGGATTTCTTGCATAGGTTTTTGGTAACAATCTCTCATTATGGGATAGTTTGGAAAGTAATCTCTTACTATGGGTTAGTTTGGGAATAATCTCTTATTATGGGATAATTTGGAAATAATCTCTTATTATGGGATAATTTGGAAATAATCTCTTATTATGGGATAATTGGTTTACGTCGAAATTATGAAATGAATGTTGTCTCCATGTTTTTCCGTATGGGTAGTCTTACTCTCTAATTGTGATGAGAATTACAAATATTATAATGAACTTACATTACTGAACCCAATTTACAGTAGTTGAACAGTCTCGCAATTTTGGATAATGTTGGTAGTTTTATTTGTAGTCAGAAGTCAAGATTTTTCAGTTGAAAACACAAAACACATTTTATAATATTTATCCTATGGTTAAACCAGCAGCGTAACAGACAAAAAGTTGGAGAGAAGATTGCAGTTGAAAATCTGATGATAACTGAGCTCTGCAGGCGGGTTTTGTTGTCAAGTGGTTCATGTCCACTTCGGATTTCTGCTCCTGCTTGTTTTAACATGATTGGAGTCAAGGGAATATTAAGAAAGAGTATAAATAAAGTAAATCTGATCTTTTGCTGGAGAATCTTAAGAAAAGATACTTTAGCATTGAAAAGATTAGTTTTTCCCTCTTGCTCTCGTCCCTTGGCTTTAGCCAATCCTACGCTAAGGGTTGAGGGCGGATCTTTAAGGGTAAGTGGAATTTCAAGTGCTTACTTGATCTTCGCTTCCTTTATCTGTCCGTTACTTTGCTTGGCTTACTTACAAAGTATTTTTTATTATATAAGTATAATTGCTATAGCTTATAGTATTGTAACAGTTATCGTGCAGAAGGCTCAGTAAGAACATTAATGCAAATTGAAAGGATATTCACTTAATTAGTATCCTTTTGTAACTTAAGTAGTAACCGTCGGGTTCTTAATACGAACTTCCCATAAGGAAAAATGAAACAAACCCGACCCTGAAATAGTGCCAATAAGATTATTTTGATCACAACACTAAAGAGTACACAAGGCCGCTCAGTTCAGCTAATTATACAAGTTTTTACAAAATTATAATGTTTTGGGTAACAGTAAATTTAGTTTTGATAGTGATGCTTTTACCACAAAAGTCATGGACAACTGCCGAATACCTTACAAAATTGTCGAAAACAGAAAAGAACTGTCACATAAATTTTATATTTTATCGAAACGAGGATCTTCATTCTTTGACTTATTCAAGTATTTATTCCAATTTACGGGACGAATTGGAAAACATTCACATTCCCTACACATTTACTAGATTTGACATTCTCAAAAGATATTTCAAGGAAAAACTGGGATGCAGTGACTATAGAATGGAAAGTAGGGTCCTACTTGTTAAGAATCAAATCTGCTGGTCAAGAATATCTGTATTGCAGGGAAATATGTCATCTCCAAATATCCGTTCAAGATTTAATTGTGTAGCTCACGTTTTGGTTGGACTAAATCCTTCGGATATCTCTGAGATATACCTAACGAATTATTTGATAAACGAATTTGTGGGTTTAAATGTAAGTCAGGATTATGAAAAATCACTTACAACTGTTCAGAAATATTATGACTCCAATTTATACACTACAATTCATGTTTTACTGGGCAAAGCAAGTGAAATTGAACATTTTAAAAGGGGTTTGATACGCAGAAAATATACACGGGCAGAAGACCAAGTTCAACTCACCACAAATGAAAGAATAGTTTTTTTGCACACTGTGGAATCCAGTGGAAATAAAATAGAACTGATTTTCACCTGTGAAACTCTATTAATGACAGATAGACAGCTTGCTTACTATGATTACAAATTTATAGAGTTGAAATGGCAAGGAAAATATATTTCTCTTGATTTAAATGAAATTGAAAGTGGCACTCTTAAGAAAATAGCATTTCTCCTCTTTCTGACCATTCAACAAAATAATTGCCCAAGATCTTGTCGTAGTATGCAACCTTCTTCCAACTTAATCAACCTATGCAAAGGATTTGATGTTTATGCTCAAAGTTTTTACTTTATCAGCCGAGCGATTACTAAGGACAGTACGGCTTATGTTCCCTATTTAACTTCAACAATAGTCAGAAATATAGCTAACTTTACTGTTCTGCAAGGCTTTTGCATGTCAAAGCAAACGTCTTCTGAAGAAATGTTTACATTTTCATTTGAATCTCCATTTTTACAAGCCATAGATTCAGTTGGATCGTATTTTCTTGCAACAAACATGGAACAGTACACCTTTCTTTCCTGTTCTATTTTAGAGAAGGATAAACCTTTCAGTTTCTATTTCAAGGGGTACGATTCTGTTACTTGGTATTTCATCCTTGCTTCTGTTTTAATAATACCTCTGTTTACAAGCATTGTGTTACGTTTGAAGAAAATTAATGTGAATGCATTGAAGTTTTTAGCATATTGCTATGCCCATCTGTTGGAGGTGAACAATTCCATACCACAAAATTGCCAAAATATAATTTGGCTGAAATGCGCACTAGGCCCATTTCTTTTGATGGGTATTATTTTAACAAACGCATACAAGGGAATTGTAACCACTGATTTAACAGCGAAAATCGAGACACCCCCTCGAAGGCTAGAATCGTTTTACGATTTCGGAAAACATGAAATTTGGTCTGCCAGTTCAATCAAAATTCATGGTGGTGAATTTATGCATAGCCTTCTGACAAAATCAATTTACAGTAATGCTTTGGTCCCACCGAAATCATCGATATCAGAATGGTCACGGGAATTTCTTATGCAGCAGAACCAAACAAAGAGCATGTTTTTAAAGCAGGGCAACTGCAGTATGTCCTGCAGACTGAAGTTCCTACCTGCGTTTTTCAACATGGCTGTAATATTAAGACCAAATGCAGAAAAATTTAACATACAGCAACAAACTTGGTTAACTACAATGATGGAAAATCACAGATTCCCTATAAGCCCTCCTTATGACGTGGACATTAGTGACAAACGTTTGATCCGTTGGCTTTCAAATTGCAACAGTTCTGCAATTATTGATGTTGACTACAAAATTCATCGTTTTCTGAACAGTTCCCTGTGGGACTCGGGTGATCAAATTCAACCCAAAAGACCACTATATTTCGGGAAAGAAGACAGCATTATTACCCAGTCAGTTGGAATGTTTTTTACTGGACAGTCGGGAAAATTCAGATTGTACATGTCCTACATAAAATTCAGAATGCAATGTCTCGATCAATCAGGAATTTATCACAAATGGCAATATTATTCACGACTGCCAAATTTTGTTCACTGTAAAGAGTGCATGAACCCACCTGGGATACGTGCACTAACACTACGTAACTCTAACAACGTCACAACAATTTGTGTGATTTGTGCAATTGTAGTTTCCATTTGCATTGGAGCATTTTTAAGAGAAGTTTTGCATTTCAGAAGAAGAGTAAGAGTCTTGAGAATGAAATTAAAAATCTATTTGTTGCGTGTGGTCTCTGAGATGTAATCAAATCATTTGGGTATTATGTATTATTATTATTGCTTAAATTTCATAACTAAATTTGTTTTCTATGAATTATCATGGTTATTATCATTATCATAATAGTTGTGTGGTAAACGTTTACCCATGCACGCTTCTTTGATGTAGCCTCACCCTCCATAATATTATACTACTGAATTATTACAAATCCAAGAAATAAAACTACAACGATTGGCATAGCAAGCAGAACAGTTTTATTATTGGAAATACATATGTCGTAGCTAACGGATGCAGTCGGTTAGGCATACATGCCTAAAGGGAGATAGCAAATTCGACCTAGTTAACCGAACACAGGAGCCTTAGTTAACCAGATATGCTTCTTTAAGTACACTGGAATTCATAATAGGATTAGTTTTTTATGATTTTTATTATTTTTATTATTTTTATTCATTAAAATAACTTAGAATAAATAGTTGCTCCGTACTTATAGGATAAATGAATCATAAATCTCGTAAGAAATGTGAACCGCTTCATTTCAGGAATTAAATTAGATTGCTTTAATATGTCCTTGCCAGTTGACTTGCAGATTAATACTCCATTTAGCACGTCAACTTTAAACTTACTTTGGGTTTTTGTTTTTTGTCACTATCTACACATTTAAATGCCTTACCTTTCTCATGTTTTACAGTAGTAATTACCTATAAATTCGTAATGTGAATCGCTAAGAAATATAGCCGTAAGGTTAGACTTTTTCAAACATTCTATAAAGTTGGAACATTCATTTTTTGTATCACGACAATTTCTTAATGCTAAGTGCGTATTATTGATATAAGGAAAGGGATATAGTCCAAACCTAAAAGCACCAGGTAATGCGTTTATTTTCATGAACAAATGATTTGAAATACTTGCATTCCATTGCATTTTGCATAAGTTTGACATATTTACCATTGCCATTGTAAAATTAAGTCTTAAATACTATCCTAACTCCACCATCAGATATTAGGATGAAAACGGGCTTAAATTTGTGCATAATTAATAATTCTAGTGGCTGAATAAACATTAGGCTTTAATGTAGGAATGAGTGAAGTTGCCCTTCTCAATGCCTTACTTATGCTTACATTGAAAGAAGTGACAATTGTAAAGCTACGAAGCCGAAATAACGGAAACCGTATCTTTGAATAAATTTAATGAACACATTATATAGAGTTTACTAATTTTTCAAAGCGTTACGCAGAAGTAACACCATGGAGGAAATCTAGAGGGACCGGCAAGTTATTTTCTTAAGAAAATTTTTCGGAAAACAATTAAAAAAAATAGTAAAAACGACGATGGAGAGCGGACGAGGACCGAGCCAGGGGAGTGGGGGGAACCCCTCCAGGTAAGTAACCCACATCTTGGCGGAACTCTGTCTCTCCAAATATATAGGAATGGATTGGAGGTGAGGCTGCAAAAACAGCTGGAAACTCCCATCTATTCCTATATACCTTCTGCAAGTGTAATACAACGTAATACAACAATGGGAGCTGAGTGTCGGCTCAGTTCCCACTGTTGTATTAAACAAAAGTTAAACAACTGTAAGAAAAATTATTATTATACATTACCATTTATCATTACTTATTATTCTCTATTAGAATGTCACTACTTATTTACACTATTTCATTATTCCTTATTTCACTGTTTCTTTAACACAGTTATTCTTTCAATTAAACTGAGGTACACAAATATCAAAATTAATATCACAACTGAAAGGCAAATTATATTTAAAATAAATATGAGGACAAACCTTTTCTTATGCAGTGAAGAAGAAAGAATCCTAATGGAAACAGAAAACCACCCAGAAGGCTCTAACTCATGTGACAAAGTTGAGGAGGTCACGGAGGAGCTGGAGAAGACTCTTTTAGAAGAGGAGGAGGAAGGCGAAGGAGGGACTGCCGGGGAGAAATCCTTAGCGGAAACCTCCACCGCCCCCAAAAATAAAGAACAAAACGGGAGGAGCACGACAAGTGGAGCGGCCAAACGAAGGCGCAGAGACGACAAATTGAGGGCTGAGGGGAAACCTGTGCCCCCACGTCGGCGTCGTGCCAAAACATTTGGCCCCACACCTCAACCAACACAACACGGCGATGGGCAAGAGGGCCGAAAGAGGAAGACACCTGACGGAGGGGGCGAGCCCACTGGGGACACCCCTCCAAACAAAGTAAACAGAGTCGGAGATCCGAGGCCCATGCGAGGAGCTCCTGCGTCACATCGGATCGTCATCACCGATAAGGAGAAAACTTGGATAATAGAAAAACAACTCCAGGAGCTGAAAGCGTTCCTCGAGAGCAAGATGATTGAATGGATGGATGAAATGGATTGGCGCGGAACTCAAATCTAGAGGGACCGGCAAGTTATTTTCTTAGAAAAATTTTCGGAAAACAATTAAAAAAAACGGCAAAAACGACGATGGAGAGCGGACGAGGACCGAGCCAGGGACGTGGGGGGAACCCCTCCAGGTAAGTAACCCACAACTTGGGGGAACTCTGTCTCTCCAAAAATATAGGAATGGATTGGAGGTGAGGCTGCAAAAGCAGCTGGAAACTCCCACCTATTCCTATACATTCTCGGCAAGTACAATACAACGTAATACAACTATGGGAAAATTTATTTATTATTCTCTATTAGAATTTCACTATTTATTTATTATATTATATTATTGTTTCCTATTTCACTATTTATTTAATATACTTATTCTTTCATATAAAGTACTAAGGTACAGTAATATTAAAATTTATATCAAAACTGAAATGCAAATTACAATTAAAATTAATAGTAAAATTAAAATGCGTATCATAATTAATATGCACATTAAAATTAAATCGGTGTCCACAAGTCGTCGTCGGGCCAAAAGAATTGGCCCCGCACCTCAACCCACATGTCCCCCTAGGGCTAGAAAAATTGCCCCGCACCTCAACCCACATGTCGCCGTAGGGCTAAAATAATTGCCCCCGCACCTCAACACAAACAAAATGCAAATGATGACTCAGCTCGTAGGACCTAGTGTAACATCATCACACATTCCGAATGTTAACTTTCTACAAATAAATCTACAACATTGTCATGCCGCCACAGCACTTTTAGCAAAGAAGGAGCTGGGGCAGACATATGTTATTCTGATTCAGGAACCTTACATCTTTAAAGGGATGGTGAGGGGCCTTAACAGGAAAGGGAAGATACATGCTGCAGAGGGGCCGATGGGACCTCGTGCCTGTATCATAACTTCACCTAATATAGTTGTCTGGCCCTTAACAGAATTCTGGACAAGGGACCAAATAGCTATCAAAATCAGGGATGGGAATAGGGACATAGTGTATGTATCAGCATACCTACCCTATGAAGAACAGATACCCTCGAAGCCTCTAGAGAACTTAATTGAGTTCTGCGAGAGGCAAGGTCTACCAACTGTGATTGGCTGTGATGCCAACGCACACAATGAAATCTGGGGGAGCACTGACACCAATAACAGGGGCAGTGCACTCCTAGAATTCATTACCACATCTAATCTAAATGTAGCCAACAGAGGTCACTCTCCCACCTTTGTGAACTCTAGACGGAAAGAGGTAATTGACATAACAATAACTTCAGATGACATGATTGACAGTATAGTGGGCTGGAGAGTGGAACCTGAGGGAACACTGTCGGACCACAGGTACATCAGATGGGAAACCGCTCTCGGAAAGTGGGCTCCCATATCCTACCGAAATCCAAAAAGTACAAGTTGGGACCTCTTCGAAACAGAAGCCCAACAAAAACTAGCATTGCTGTCAACGAGCCAAATCATGACAGTAACAGAGTTGGATAGCAGGGTAGAAAACGTTACCGGTGTACTACTGGGAGCTTTTTACAAATCCTGCCCTCTCAAAACAATAACCACTAGGCATTATGTAGACTGGTGGTCAAAAGAAATCTCCTTACTAAGAAAGAAATACCGGGGCATACAAAAAAAGTATGACCGGGGTTTCAACGTGCCACGAGAGGAGCTCAAAAGAGTTCGAAACGAATTCAAGAAGGCACTCCGGAAAGCAAAGCGCGACTCCTGGAGGAAATTCTGTGCAAGTATTTCTGACACCAGAGAGGCGAGCAGAGTAAACAAGATTTTACTTAAGGGCCCTAAGAAAGCCTTGGGCCCCTTAGAACTCAATAATGGAAAATTCACCCAATCAATGGATGAATCTCTAGAACTGCTGTTGGACACTCATTTTCCATCGGACCCAAACATGGGGGTAAGGAGAACAGAGTGGACAGTGCATGACTACTCTATTGTAGGAAAAATCATTACCAAAGATAATATTCAAAGAGCGATCAGGACATTTGCTCCTTACAAGGCAGCTGGCGATGACGGAATCACGCCGGCCATGATGCAAGGTGTAGCAAATGAACTCAGCATGCATCTCGAACCTATATTTCAAGCAAGCTTAGAACTGGGCGTGATACCTAGTGTATGGAGAACCACGAAGGTGGTTTTCCTACCTAAGCCAGGTAAACCAAGCTACCAAAAACCAAACGCCTGGAGGCCTATCTCACTGACTTCCTTTCTACTTAAACTTCTCGAAAGGCTAGTGGATTGGGAGATGAGATCAGGGCCTCTGATAGAGAAAATGATTGAATATGGTCAATATGCGTACATTAAGGGAGTCTCTACTGAGGCGGCACTGCATCAGCTAGTTGCCCGGATAGAGATGGCACTTAAGGCAAAAGAACTAGCACTAGGAACCTTCCTCGACATAGAAGGAGCCTTTAGTCACGCAACATTCACAGCTATGACGGAAGCCATGTGCAGAGAGGGGATCGATGCTGTGCTGGTCCGATGGACCGAGCGCATGTTGATGGACCGAACAGCACTAGCAGAGGTTGACAACTCACGACAACAGCGGGCGGTGGAAAGAGGGTGTCCACAGGGGGGAGTCCTTTCCCCTCTACTATGGAACCTCGTAATACTTGAACTGCTGGAAGAGCTGCACAGGCTTAGGAATATCCATAAACAGGCCTATGCAGACGATTTAAGCACTTTACAAATCGGTATCGACCCAAGTACGGTAAGGGACCTTTCTCAAAGGGCACTTACTGTCACAAACGAGTGGTGCAAAAGGCGACAGCTTTCGATCAACCCCGAGAAGATTGAAGTTATACTTTTTACCACCAACCCAACCATTAAAGTCAAACCACTCATTTTGGAAGGCAACATCATACCTTTCAAAAATGAAGTAAGATATCTGGGCGTCATATTGGACAGGAAACTGACATGGAAAGCCCACTGCGACCTGAAATCAAAACAAGCGTTATCAAAACTATATCAATGCCGACAGGCTCTTGGGAAGTCCTATGGACTATCGCCTAAGACGACCAGTTGGCTGTACACCTCGGTTGTGAGGCCTGCACTCACCTATTGCAGCGTGGTATGGATCACTGTAACAGAAAACGAACAACGAATGAAAACACTGAGGGCAGTTCAACGCATGGCACTGTTGATGATAACGGGAGCAATGCGGAGTACACCCACAGCAGCGCTGGAGTGCATAACGGGCATTCCTCCAATAGAGATCTTCCTCAAAGAATCCGCGATAGCAACAGCTGCTAGGCTACGCGACACTGGAAAGTGGCTTCACTGGCACGGACGAGGACGTGGTAGCAGACTAAATCACGTGGACCTAGTTAAAAATCTGTGGGACGATATACCAGAGCTACTACTGCCCTGGGAACGAATACCACTATTTAAGCTTTCGGGGATTCATCTCGAAACTTGGTGTGGCACCAAGGAAACATTTACAAAAAAACACAGGATTCTGGAACCATCTGAGAAGCGGGTAGTGTGCTACACAGATGGGTCCAGGATCAATGAATTTACGGGAGCAGCAGCTGTATTGCGCTTCCCAGAGGGCGAGCTTGATATCGCAACTTCTCTAGGAAGGCATGCTACTGTTTTTCAATCAGAAATCTATGCCATCATAATGGCAGTGAGCGCAGTAACCGAAAGAGGATGGGCTGAAGAGACCATCATTTACAGTGATTCAATGAGCGCTATCAAAGCTCTAGCAGGGGATTCCACGGAGTCCGCGCTGGTGGCTGAGTGCTCTCAGATGATAGCAAAAGCACCAAGTAAAATAATGATACACTGGGTGCCCAGTCACACTGGGATACCAGGGAATGAACATGTTGATCAAAAAGCGAAGGAAGCAGCCGGGGCGATCCCATGTGGACCTGAACCCTTCCTTCCTATCTCATCAAGAAGCTGTAAAACTATGATTGGCAGCTGGGCTTTGGACCAGCACACCAAAACGTGGAGAAACCGGGAAGACTGTAGGCAGTCAAAAATTTTTCTGCCCACTCCTAAGAGAGGGATCAGTAAATACTGCCGCAATCTAAACAAATCTTCTCTGAAGAAGCTTACACATATGATAACAGGGCATTGTTACCTGGCAAAACACATCTCAAACATCACGAGGCAGGGTTCCCCCCTCTGCCGCTTTTGTGGCCTGGAGGACGAGACACCTGCACATTTGGTAGACCAATGCCCACGTCATGCAATGGTTAGAAATCTTCACTTGGGTTACTGCGTAATACCGACTACCAACCTCTTTGAGATACCCTTTTCTGCAATGCTAAGGTTTTATACCGATGCTAGTCGAGAAGCTGGTTAACCCTACAGTAACCTGTACCGAGGAGTTGGCAATGAGCCCGATTATGTGGCCTGAGCCCTGGACACTTTCTTTTCATAGAATGTTGTTCACCTCTTATAACAGAACAGAACAGAAGATGATTGAATACCGAGGGGCCGACCTGCTTGATGGCGTCAGGGGTAAACCTTGGTTCTACAAAGGCAGGGGGTACATCGAGTGCCTCACGGAGCTAGCGCAAAAGTGGATGTTTGCTCACATTAAAAATTTCAAGAATGGTGAGATGGTAGGGTGGGCGGGGCTACCACAAAGCAACCTGGAGATCTTCATAAAATGTGCCCCCCCACCTGAAGAATCACTAAGTCTCAAACTTATATTTGAGAACATCACGACAGCGGTCACCGAACTGCACGGCAGGCTAAATGATCCAATCTGGTATGCCTTGATGGGGAGGACGGACTATCTGGCTTCACTTGTAAATGGGTACAAGTTCTTCGTCGTGGTAGAGGAGGTCTTTTTTGAACTTCTCAAACCAAGATTTGCAGGACGGACAGACTTTCAACTGCAAAGTTTGTTTTACTCTCTCAATCTGAAAGTAGGAGGGCAGATGGGGGCGGTTCCAAGTGATCCACAGGCCCACCAATAACAATCAAGCCCAACTACAACAGCAACATCAACTGAATGAATGAGAACGGTATGAATGGTTTTTCTTTTCATTTATTTCTTCTAGTTTTAGATTCCGAATGGCAACAAAGAACCCATGGCATATTGTTATGCTGGTTTCTTAAAACAAATTGTCAACGGGCAACATTTGGAGGACCAATTTACAATTTGGTTCTTCAGCTGACCGTCGGCAGACAGGCAAATCGAATGCAGGCGGGTGGGTGGGCCAGACAGCAGAAGGGTAAGCCACAAGTGGTTACTAACACAGGCCAATGACTAAACTTGTAGGGCCTAATGTTACATAATCTCCCCCGCCGAATGTCAATTTTCTACAAATAAATCTACAACGCTGTCACGCAGCCACTGCACTTCTGGCAAAGAAGGAGCTGGGGCAGACATACGTAATTCTGATCCAAGAACCCTACATCTTCAAAGGGATTGTGAGGGGCCTAAATAGGAAAGGGAAGATACATGCTGCAGGGGACCCAATGGGACCGCGTGCATGTATTATAACATCCCCCAACATAGTTTCATGGCCCTTAACAGAATTCTGGACAAGGGACCAGATAGCTATCAAAATTAGGGAGGGGAACAAGGATATAGTGTACGTCTCAGCCTACCTGCCCTACGAAGAACAAGTGCCGTCGAAGCCTCTAGAGAACTTAATAGAGTTCTGCGGGAGGCAAGGTTTACCAATTGTGATTGGCAGTGATGCCAATGCACACAACGAAATCTGGGGGAGTACTGACACCAATAACAGGGGCAGTGCACTCCTGGAATTCATTACCACATCTAACCTAAGCGTAACCAACAGAGGTCACTCTCCCACCTTTGTGAACTCTAGACGGAAAGAGGTAATTGACTTAACAATAACTTCGGATGACATGATTGAAAGTATAGTGGGCTGGAGAGTGGAACCTGAGGGAACACTGTCGGACCACAGGTACATCAGATGGGAAATCGCCCTCGGTGGGTGGACTCCCATATCGTACCGAAACCCAAAAAGCACAAGTTGGGACGTCTTCGGAGCAGAAGCCCAAGAAAAACTAGCATTGCTGTCAACGACTCAAATCATGACAGCAACAGAGCTGGACAGTAGGGTAGAAAACGTTACCGGAGTACTACTGGGAGCTTTTTACAAATCCTGCCCACTCAAAACAATAACCACCAGGCATTATGTAGACTGGTGGTCAAAAGAAATCTCCTTACTAAGAAAGAAATACCGGGGCATACAAAGAAAGTATGACCGGGGCTTCGAAGTGCCACGAGAGGAGCTCGGTAGAGTTCGAAACGAATTCAAGAAAGCTCTCAGAAGAGCAAAGCGCGACTCCTGGAGGAAATTCTGTGCAAGTATTTCCAACACCAGAGAGGCGAGCAGAGTAAACAAGATCTTACTAAAAGGCCCCAAGAAAGCCCTGGGCCCTTTAGAACTTAACAATGGGAAGTACACCCAATCAATGGATGAATCTCTCCAACTACTGCTGGACACTCATTTTCCATCAGACCCAAACATGGGGGTAAGGAGAACAGAGTGGACAGTGGACGACTACTCTATTGTAAGAAAAATCATTACCAAAGACAATATTCAAAGGGCGATCAGGACATTTGCTCCCTACAAGGCAGCTGGCAATGATGGAATCACGCCGGCTATGATGCAAGGGGTAGCGAATGAACTCAGCATGCACCTCGAACCAATATTTACTGCCAGCTTAGAACTGGGCGTAATACCTAGTATGTGGAGGACCACAAAGGTGGTATTCTTACCTAAGCCAGGTAAACCAAGCTACCAAAAAGCGAACGCGTGGAGGCCAATCTCACTCACTTCCTTTCTACTTAAACTTCTTGAAAGGCTAGTGGATTGGGAGATGAGATCAGTGCCTCTGATGGAAAAAATGATCGAATATGGTCAATATGCGTACATTAAGGGAATCTCTACTGAAGCGGCACTGCATCAGCTAGTTGCTCGGATAGAGATGGCACTTAAGTCAAAAGAACTAGCACTAGGAACCTTCCTCGATATAGAAGGGGCCTTTAGTCACGCAACATTCACAGCGATGACCGAAGCAATGTGCAGAGAGGGGATCGATGTACTGCTGGTCCGATGGACCGAACGCATGTTGATGGACCGAATAGCACTAGCAGAGGTTGACAACTCACGACAACAGCGGGCGGTGGAAAGAGGTTGTCCACAGGGGGGAGTCCTTTCCCCTCTTTTATGGAACCTTGTAATACTTGAACTGCTAGAGGAGCTGCACAGGCTTAGGCATATTCATAAACAGGCCTATGCAGACGACTTAAGTACCCTACAAATCGGTATCGACCCGAGTGTGGTAAGGGACCTTTCTCAAAGGGCACTTACAGCCACACACGAGTGGTGTCAAAGGCGGCAGCTTTCAATCAACCCAGAGAAGATTGAAGTTATACTTTTTACCACAAACCCAACCATCAAAGTCAAACCACTCATCCTGGAAGGCAACATCATACCTTTCAAAAATGAAGTAAGATATCTGGGCGTCATGTTGGACAGGAAACTGACATGGAAGGCCCATTGTGACCTTAAAGCGAAACAAGCGGTATCAAAACTATATCAATGCCGGCAGGCTCTTGGGAAGTCCTATGGGCTATCACCTAAGACGACCAGTTGGCTGTACACTGCGGTCGTGAGGCCTGCACTCACCTATTGCAGCGTGGTATGGATCACTGTAACAGAAAACGAACAACGAATGAAAACACTGAGGGCAGTTCAACGCATGGCACTTTTGATGATAACGGGAGCCATGCGGAGTACACCCACAGCAGCGCTGGAGTGCATAACGGGCATTCCTCCACTAGAGATTTTTCTCAAAGAATCAGCCATAGCAACATTGGCCAGGTTGCGCGACACTGGAAAGTGGCTTCATTGGTACGGACGAGGACGCAGCAGCAGACTAAATCATGTAGATATAGTTAAAAATCTGTGGGACGATATACCAGGACTATTACTGCCCTGGGAACGAATACCACAAACCAAGCTTTCGAGAACAAATCTCGATACTTGGTGCGGCACTAAGGAAACATTTACAGAAAAATATATGATTCTGGAACCGTCTGAGAAGCGGGTAGTTTGCTACACAGATGGGTCCAGGATTAATGAATTTACGGGAGCAGCAGCTGTACTGCACTTCCCGGAAGGCGTGCTTGATATCTCAACTTCTCTAGGAAGGCATGCTACTGTTTTTCAATCAGAGATCTATGCCATCATAATGGCAGTGAACGCATTAACCGAAAGAGGATGGGATAAAGATACCATCATCTACAGTGATTCAATGAGCGCTATCAAAGCTCTAGCAGGGGATTCTACGGAGTCCGCGCTGGTGGCTGAGTGCTCTCAGATGATAGCAAAAGCATCAAGTAAAATAATGATACATTGGGTGCCCAGTCACACTGGAATACCAGGGAATGAACATGTTGATCAAAGAGCGAAGGAGGCAGCCGGGGCCATCCCATGTGGACCTGAACCCTTCCTTCCTATCTCATCAAGAAGCTGTAAAACTATGATTGGCAGCTGGGCTTTGGACCAGCATACCAATACTTGGAGAAACCGGGACGACTGTAGACAGTCAAAAATTTTTCTGCCCACTCCTAAGAGAGGGATCAGTAAGTACTGCCGCAATCTAAACAAATCTTCTTTGAAGAAGCTCACACATATGATGACAGGGCATTGTTACCTGGCAAAACACATCTCGAACATCACGAAACAGGGATCTCCCCTCTGCCGCTTTTGTGGCTTGGAGGATGAGACACGTGCACATTTGGTGGGCCAATGCCCACGTCATGTAATGGTTAGAAATCTACACTTGGGTTACTGCGTAATACCGACTACCAACCTCTTTGAGATACCCTTTTCTGCAATGCTAAGGTTTTATACCGATGCTAGTCGAGAAGCTGGTTAACCCTACAGTAACCTGTACCGAGGAGTTGGCAATGAGCCCGATTATGTGGCCTGAGCCCTGGACACTTTCTTCTCATAGAATGTTGTTCACCTCTTATAACAGAACAGAACAGAACAGAACACCATGGAGAGAATTTCAATTTTCGAAGTAGTCCGTAATTAATTATTTTTATTCAACTAAAATATAGCCGTTGTCGCAATATACAAATGTGCTAGCAAGCATTTCAGA
>JABJWA020000191.1:0-29924 GCA_020352615.2 Yoshiicerus persimilis | reverse complement strand
AGATAGTACGCCATACATTCGACGTGTCTTTCATTACGCTGTCAGTTTTACACATCTGCTTAGCAAAATTTTATCTTGTACAATAAATGTAAATGCTCCTGGAGTTCACGACTTTATCTCAGTTTCAATTAAAAAAAGAAATACCAACAAGGGCCAAAGGATCGTTGTTTCCTTCAGCGCTGAACATACATATATATTACGGTCAGTACATCAGTTCACTCTTGTTTATTAACGAAAAGATTTATGTGATAATACGTTTGTTTTTGAAATAATTAGGATAAATATTTGGTAGTGTATTGTATTGAAATCGTATGTACTCCGAAATACTAGGTTAGAATATTTGTATTGCGTCAGCTAAATTACTGCGTTCGTAATAGTCTTCCAATTGTTTCAGCTAAATTACTAGGTTACTTTTTGTCAATATAATGTTATTGTCACATGTTATTGTTATTGTTAGTGCCCAGTTCTTGTTCATATCTGAATATGACAAGTTTTGTAACAGCTTATAATAGCTTATGTAAGCTTATTCTGCATAATCATAATTAGTAAGCAAACAATGTACTGGGGTAATAAAAGTTTCAGTTCGGAAGTATCTTCTCAGGTCACCTTCGGTTGATTATTTCAGTATCTAGTAATCATTCTGAGCATTATGTATACTAATATATAACATAACAGCAGAGTATTCCAATAATCATGTAATGAATGTTCAGTTAACAAGCAGTTCACGGGATTAGTTTGTAGTATTAATATCATAAATGTAAATCCATATGCTCCTATGTGGATAATATGTTGAAATTTGATCATGCGAAAACGAATATTGTTCTCTTGATATAACGAATCAAGTACAGTATACTAAAATTACACTTTTTGACCTAATTAAAGTACGACGGAAATTTTGTTTATTTTAGGAGGACTCTTCCGGTTTGTAACCTCTTGTCCCAAGTTCCGCTTTTGGAGGATTTCAATTTTGGAAAGTGAAATAAACGATAGAAAGAAAGTTAGAAAAGATACATAGAAAAGTAAGGCAGTGATTAGTGATTATCGAAGTTAGCTACCTGTATTACATAAACATCAAAAGAAACCACACTTAGAATATCTGAAATATAATTTAAATGATCCAACATAATGTATTCTTTTTCTTTGTTCAAAAATGTCCTTTCAAAAGAGTTTGCAACAAAAATAGAACATCGGTTTTTGCATTGAAACATAAATGTTTTTCTATAAGGTCAAAATATATGTAATTTGTGTATTCATATAACATATTTAACTGTAAATGGTGATAAATTCCAAGTCTACACAGGTCATTTTGCCCTGCGTTTGGTTCATAGTTACTTGGTTCAAAAGTAAGTCTAATTACATACTTACAACTTGGTCTTACCAAAATGAATTACTCATTTTAACACTGCCATTGTGCATTGTTCGGTTGTTTTTGTACACTTAAGAAATATTTCCAATAGAATGTTCATGCAATAATAATACGTGAATTGTTTACATGCTTTAAGCTTATCTTTGTGGTTATTTTACCGGAAACGTTTGTTTGTTTGCAAGATAACAAATGTACAAATAACTGAGTAAAGTTATTAAAATTGATTATTATGGTAGGTAATAGGCCACGGCCCTAACACTAGCTTACTAAATACAGCAGTGTATATTACTACTATATTCAAGGATTGTAGCTCTATTATCATTGCTTCACAAAAAATTGTGTCTAAAATTACAATGAATTGTGTAGTTCACAGTTCAGATAACAACCTAGTTGGTCACCCAAATAGCCCAAATTGTAGAACATGATTGTAGATGTATTAAAATGTGCGTATTATAATATTATTATTAGTTCCCTATGATCTATTGTCCAAATTGTCCATATGGAGCCAACTGTGCGTAAACTCATACTATCCTGTCTCCATGAATAACAATAATTAACAATATTTCTGTATTTCTGTTACAGACTCCTGCCAGCACTCTTGCTACATCCGTCCTTATTCGTTTTACAATGAAAGACGACGAGTTTGTCAAAAAGGTTCTACAGAAGTGCAACCTAGAGTATTTAACAGAGAAATTTAGAGGTACGCTGAGCCTTACGTGGTACATAGCGTTATTTTTATGGTATGTCCATTTGAATTTTTCTAAGACTTCATGCTTTGTAATATATTATCCTATTTTTTAGAAGAAGCAGTGGATAGACACGTTCTCTTACAAGTGTTACGTTCTGAAAGAGACTCTTTGGAAATACAGTTCTTCTCTGAATTGGTGCCCCGATTTGGTGAACGTATCCGAATTATGGAAGCCATTAGATGTGTTGAAACCGAAAGTGCAGACTCAGACAACATTAATTTAATGGTAAGTATATAAATACGTTTTAAACGAGCATGAAAGCTTGGTTAAAGGACACCATGCATTTCCTTTAAGACTTATTGTAATTGAAGTAATTCAAAATTCAAAAATAATTTGTACAATGTTTTGACGATGACCAGGCGCCCTTGTATTGCAGCACTACAGATTTTCTTCATTTTCTATGCTTGCTATAATATTTTACTTTATTGCTAAAACTCTTTAGCATTTATCAATTTTTTAGAGTTTCGAGGAAGAAATTAACCTTACACCGAATGATGGAGAGTTTAGGGACAGTGAGAACAATTACTATAACAAAAAGGAGCTTAATACTGACAAACACTATACATATCCAGAAACGTTTAAAGAAAATTTTTGCAGAAAGAACGAATTGGTAAGTTGTAAAATTGCGGTTTCATAAAAACCAAAATAAAACAACCTATTTTTGACTTTTCTAGTTTGTTCAATTTAAATAACCACAGTTAGATGGCCTAAATTAAACTAATAATATCTTTTCGTAATAGTAGAGTTAATTCTGCCATTCCTATTAAAATTCAATATATTTTACTATTTAGTTTAAAAATGATGCGGTAAAAAAGATGATAGAGGAAGCCCAAAACGGAGGACCACCTTTAGCAGGTTCCAGTGAGTCTTTTCGAATAAAGTGGGACGGAATTTTAGTCCCTGACAAAGAAAAAGCAAGCAAACATATTTCAGACAAAGATGACAAAAACAATTATTCGGATAACAACCCCAAGAGAGACGACGATTTAAATGTAGACTGCGACTTTGATTTTACTTTGAATTTGGACAACGATTTTTATTCGGATAAACGCGAGAAAAGTGGTGGCAAGAATGATTTCGGTAAGCTCAGTTGGGACCAAAACAGTAAATTGGATAACTACTACAAGACTGACCCCAAAGATAAAGACAAAAAGTATAAATCTCCAAATAACCAAAAGAACGATGGCGATTATAAGGGCCCAAACGACAAAAAGAACGACAACGATGACAAGGGCCCACAAAAGACAAATAACAAGGTACAAATTAAAATATTGGATGTAAACTTATTTATACGTATTTTTGTATTTAGTAAACAAAAATCTAGTTTTACCAAGATGTCAGAAAGACAATACAAGTTTGAATTTTGCAAAAGTTTTCAATTATCAAAAGTGTATTATCGATCACGCATAAAATAGAGTAATAATCAGCGGAATTGTAATATAATAATGAAAGTAACCTGAAAAATTGTTTCTAGCTTAAAAAGGCTGCAATAATTGGAGGCGCTACATTAGCAGTGGGCGGATTAGCGGCCGTTGGAGCTGTGTTGGCAGCTCCGATCGCTCTTGGGGCTGCTGGATTTGGTGCTGGAGGAGTGGTAGCCGGTTCTGCAGCAGCTGCAATTCAGTCTTGGATTGGTGCCGTTGGTGCTGGAAGTCTGTTTGCAGCTTGTCAGAGTGCTGGAGCTGTAGGTATCGCAGCGTCTACCTCTGCAGCCATAGGCGCCGTTGGAGGAGCAGTTGGCGCTGCCGCCGGTGCAGGGATCAGTTCTGCTGTCGCCAATTCTTCAAATGGTAATAAATGTCAACTAATATTCCATATCTTATTAGTGTAATTTCATCCGCATATCGTTTTTTAATTGGAAACAACATTTTAGAGAGCCATACGGTCACTAGTGGAACCTTGGTGTCACAAAATGAACCCAACAAGCGGAAAAACGTAAGAATATTGAAATGGAAAACGGTTATCAAAATAATATTGATGTTGCTAAAATGGAGAAAATTAGTGCAAAAGAAGAAGATTCCTCCAAAATATCATTTCTAATGCACCCACTGAATATTTTATTACACGTTTTCTAATGTATTTAAAATATGAGTCGTACTAACGCAATTTGAAGCGTTCAACTTCGTTCTGTAGCTAGCAGGATCAGTTAAGCAGTCCAGAACCAAGCTTAAAATTTAAAACTTCCTTTGTTACGCTGAACCTATTGAGAATACTACCGTAAACAATTCGTATTATATTGAAAATTAAGTATTGAATAGTTAAGTAAACTACCGTACCGGTCTTGCTTGCAGGATGTATCGATATATATATATTTACTACTATGAAAACGTAAGATATGTTTAATTTTAATGAAACGGAGACTGACAAAACTTTTGACTGCACAGCTGCCTTCATCAAAGTAATGATATACTAATTGATATTCACTGAAAAATGTTTTATAACTTTACACAGCGCAATTAATGTATTATTCTAGTGAATGCATTGCTAATAGTACCAAAATTGCTGCATTTGCTGCACAATGTTGTTAATTGTTAATACTATACACTTGCTATAACTTGATAAATGGTATTTTACAGTTTTGCAACTACTAAACGAATGTAAGAAGTAGTTTAGAGAATTTCATTGGAAGTAAAAAATACTCAAACATTGTATACAGTTTACAGAAAATCGGCTAAAATTAAAATATCTCAGACATTTACATTCTAAACTACAAGAGGATTGCAAAAAGGGTGCACAAGAGAGAGTAATTAATTATTTCTCATTCATTGATTTTTGATTATGTATACAAATGTAGTTAGTTAGTGTATACAAATTGGTGGTTGGTCATATGTCATTTTTTCTTCTTTCATTTTTATTCCAAAAAACAATTTACTAGTCGTAAAAATTATATGTGCTATCTCCTCCGTATCCATTAAACTGAGGCGGAGAATAAGCAGAACCAAAGGATGATCTGCTGTTTTCATCTAAATTATCTGCATCGTCGTATTCAAATCCGATCTCGTCTGTATTAACAATTTGCTCAACAAAGTCCGAAATTCGTCCATATGGTACATCATCCCTTGGAGGAGATTGTTTCTCTGTTGAACTGCCTTTAATTCTTCTTCCTAAAGCTTCAGCTGAAGAATAGCAAGACAAATCACTATCGGAATCTGACTCGTCTTTGCTCAGGGCATCTGTCAACTATTTTAGAAAATTAAATACTTAGTTATGAATTGTTCCCTAATATTATAGATAATATAGGTACTAAACTGGACAACAAATCATTACATGATCTTTTGAAAAATATGGGACGTTAGTGACTTTGACTCCAAATTTTCTTAACCATTTGACACAATAATTGGCTAACCAGTCTTTAGAATCATCATACAGGTTGCCAGCCTTTATTACAGTAGGGTGTGAAGGATCTCTATCGTAACAAAATATCTTAGGGAAAAAGTAAGCAATCGTTTTCCGAACTCCAGTTTTTACATCCGCCTTTCGAAACGGCGTGTTTACCACCCTCAGTATATAATCCAATAAAGGCTGATATTTGGCTTGACCCATTGGCAGTTGTTGCAAGTAAGAGTCAAATAGAAATAAACCTGAACATAGAATTCGTACATAGAAGACTTAATTATTGGCACAAAAATAATTTCTGCTTTCCACTAATTGAAACGAGGTACACACATTAAAAGAGTTATTAGAATTGCATCTTTTCAACCTACCTTTTTTGCTCAGTACATTTACACCAAATTCAGAAGCAACTCGATTAATCTTCATGTGAATAAATTCATCCCTGTAAAAACATAAGCAAAACTTAATCAACCAACCAAAAATATGTCGTACAATAAAGAATTTCTCTTAAATGATACTAGAAATGCTAACTGACAGTTCTAAAATAAATATCTTAAATAAATAAGTATAGTATCTACAGTATCTTACTCCACTGCGTTGTAAGTATTTCCTCTGCTTTTATCAACTGCTTTCATCCATTCATTATTGAATAGGATTCTTGCCAGTGGAAGGAGAAACATTACGAATTTTGTGTGGTTGATCATTCCCTCAGGCAATTCACTCATTGTAATCAATTGCCTTACATCTTTATCCAACTTTGTTTCTTCGTTATAGTCCTGCTCCAGGTAGTCGCAATTATTCCACCATGTGAAGTCGACAACATTGAGACCCATGCTATGATTCAGCAATGGAATCAACTACAAATTTTGCATTAACATCTTTATTCGCTTTTAGCTGATATTTAATGTAGTATGTATGGAACAGATTACACATAATTGGTCATAAATATTCATACAGCACGATTATAGTAATTCATTGCAGTCTTCCAGTAATAACTGGCAGCAGCGGCATAAAATAGTTCTTAAAATTACTTACCTTGTCTATTATTTTTAGTCTGATAAGCCGCATCTGATTATCTTTGGTGGTACTTGGTAACTCAAACTTTGTTCTTTTAGCTGGAATTGGACACTCCTTGTCTATATCTTCAAAACTGTCTTCTCTTAGTGTCATTAGTGTGTGCTTTTCTGACTCTGCTACAATCAGCTAAAAAATTATTTAATTTTCATACACTGAATTCAGTATATTACGTTTTTTCATTTACACAATGCCACATTATAGAAATTAATATCATTTTTGTCAGTTTACAGAAAAAGAATACTTACTAGATCTTCAAATATGTCAACCAAATGAAAGAGAACTGAAAGAACTGAATCCACAAAGTAATTATCCCAAAGGTCTTCGGATATTTCCGCATTTCCGTCCCTTTGCTCTGTGGGGATGACTATTTCGGATTCCATTGTATTTGTCGTTCAATGATATTAATGTTCAATTGTCTTTAAAGTATATTTATTTCGCAATAATATTTCTAATAATACATGATTGCAAGGGGAGGATCATTCTAGCTCGGAAACTAGAACTGGATTGCTTAAAACATTTTGTTTGTCGGTTATAAGTATGTTTTGGCACAGGAAGAGTAACATACACATGACTAGATGACTAATTACCGCAAATCAGTGGTTAAACCATCGCTGCTAAGCATGACAAATCTTTGTTAACTTTAGACTTTGAGATAGGTAAGTAAATACTGTTATTAAGTTACTACTGACCGTGGACGTGCATAATTCATAAAGCAGAATAACATGGCAATATATGTTATATGATATGCATTATGCAAACATCGATATTGAAAGAATAATAAGGAAAAGTTATGGCTAAGATCACGCAAATGATTTTCCAAGAAATTCGTTGGCGCAACAAAAATATTTGCAACCTTACACGAGTTCACGTGTTGGTTGAAACTAAAGACAATATAAATGGCACATTATGCCATTGCAGGATTTTGCACTTCCTATGATATTGCTACAAAATCGCATTCCAAATACCAGACTAAAATGATTTTAATGACTCCTAGCCGCATTCGTAGTAGCATTTTAAAATATTTATTTGGTAGACCAGACCAAATAACAGAAAGCGTATATTTTATATTATATTATGCATTATTGGGTAATGCAACAGGTTTCATAGTTTCGTAAAATAACTATTGCCAATTAAATTTCTGCTTGTAGTCAGAAATGCAGAATTTTTTAGTACCCCATGAAAATTATTCTATCTTTAATTGACTTTATGTATGATATCACATATTCGTATAAAAATGTGTGTTCCCCATTTAACAGAATTGTAATCAGTTGAAAGCTTGTTTGCTTATTCTTTCTATCATATCTCCTTAACATTTTATAGGCTACAATAATATACAGAGTTCGAACGACTCGAAAATTATGGCAAAAACTAGGTTTCGAACTTATGTAGTCATTTATGTGTACTGACTTTTAGATCTGCGCTCAGCATTCATCCAGGCTGACAAAGAAATAAAGATTCCATTTATGTTAGTGTTAGTATAAAACTTCATATAGAATTGGTTGTGCATATTTTATGGAAATAATATATGTGTACATTACAGTGTGGTGACACAAGAAAGAGTAATTAAGGCACGTGTAAAAGACTGTCCTATTAAGAATTTGCAATTAGTCACTAATTAATCAGTTAATCCACATTTATTAAAATAATACTAATTTTTATATAACTGAGCGTAAGGTCGATAAAATTTTAGTAGTACTGTATCTTTTTAGGTTGGCAATTTTCATCATGGTCACAGTAGTGTTATCAGTTTTGTGACAATGGGGCACATAAATATAAAAGGCCTTAACATTTCTTAATATTCTTGTATTGCCAATTAGTACAAATAAAAATGTCTACACCTAATCATGTACACACTGATACTGTAATACATGGTAGCAGGAGTAATTTGTAGTGCTATGACTTAACAGCAGTTATTTTCACTTATCAATTTTGTTGACATTTACGATAAAGTTGCTGTGTGTCTGATATGCAAAGACTTAATTCACAGCTCATTTAAGTATAGTATCTATAGTGCTACTCAAACATTGTAATTAAAGCAAAATATAAAATAAAGAATATTGATAAAAAATCCATTTTACTCGTGTTTTGCATGGCTTTTAGTATACAGAAAATGACAAATAAGAAAACGATAACATTACATTAATCCTAACGAGCAATAATTAATTATTGTATTAAAAATCAAGTAACATGCCAGAGTACAAATAATTTTCATGTGATAATTTGACATTCTAATCGAAACTTGTTTCTAAACAAATCCTGTTAAAGAAAATGGCATTATCCCAATGGATTGTCTGTAATTAATGGTTTGCTTAGTTAACTGACAAAATCCCTTTTTTAAGGGCTAACAAAATTCTTAGTCCTTAAAGTAATCGTAAGATTCATTTAAATTAAAATCTTAAAAATCGGATATAGTAGATTAACATGCATGGAGTTGAATAAAATTTACCAAAAATTGTGTATTGCCAATTTTAAAGTATTTCATAATTACTGATACTTATCTATGACAATACAAGGTAGTTGCAGTTTATCTCCATCATCATTAAGAATTAAACTCTCTTGACCACGGACACGAAAGTATGAAGGGTGACCTTTTCACTGAGCAATGATGTTGCCTAAAGCATATGATTTGTTGTACATCAGTTTCAATTAATCCAAGTTAAGAGACGGAGAGAGTATGAATTTGTGTGAGAGGTCACACCCAGCACCAGTCACCAATCCAGATTGCATTAAGATTAATGTCAATAGGACACCTTTCGTTACCGTCAATAATATAAAAATCGGGTGGATTCTTGAAGGTGGTGTCTACTACATTTGAGGAATTAGAGTATGTTAAATAAGTGTAATAATACCTTTGTAATAGTAATTAACTAAGCTTCGTAGTTTCCTTTCCTTCATTTGTGAGAAAAAGTTAAAAAATTCTCATTTCTCATGCTCGTACCTTTGACTTATACTGACTGACTTTAACTTATACGCTGTGTTTGGCATTCATATCTGCACACAAAACACAAGTATACCTTGCAATACAATTATACCAACCAAGGCAAGGAAACTACAAGGAATTACAGGGCTATTCTTAAGTTGTTGCTTACAATAAAAAAGTTAGAGCTCCACACAATCTGTAAAATTATGTAAACCTAAATTTTTATTCGCTTAGAATATGAAAAATAATTACCGTAATAATTTTACTTTCCCTTTTTAAATTGAATCGTCATCACATCCTATTTGAATTTATAACGGGAAAAGTTAAATGCTAAATCCATTTTTGGCCATAAAATAAAAATACACAAGGAATTTTATAATTTCTTCCACTTGGTTTGTCGCAGTAATATGCTAAACAGAAATCGATAGTTCAAAATTGTGATATCGCTTGGGTGCTACTAATTACTAAAGCTACGTCATCAGAGAATTAGATTTTCAGACCGCATATAATATATTTCTATAAGAATGTGATCAGATATTAAGGAATAACATGTAATAATAATGAGTACCCTTTTTACAAGAATCAACGAAGAAACCTAAGCAAAATACACCAAAAAGATAATCTTAAGCAAATATTTAAATAATTTTTCAACAATTACTATAATGTTAACAAATACCTAGTGCACTCCATTTGCTGAGTGGACTGTAATTTACTACTTCTCTTCAAAACCAATAAGATTATTGGATGTTCTCACGTTAATAATATTACCATGGACCTTTGGTCACTGTACTGTAGTAAACCAACGCAAGAATGCACTCCCTAGAAGTGTTGTTTACTTTACTGTGAACTATGAGCATAAAAAAATCCACTGTTTCGACTTGGAAATTATTCCGCAAAGAATTGTTTTAATTTCACCGATTTCATCTGTTATTGCTGCACGAGCAATACAGAAGTTCTCTGTATTGAATTCAATGCATTTAAGTAAAGTTAATGTATTCAGTTCCAAAAATATTAGCTGAATAATAAAAATTAATGTGAAATTATCGTATTATTTATACTTACACTTTTCTAGAGTCAATTATTTTCAGAAGTTGCTGCTCATTGTTTACTACATATAAGAATATTATACTTTAATAAATTGAATATATACCTACCTAATTTTTCAATTTAATTTCATACATAACTATTTTCCATTCATTTTTACGGGTTTTGTTTGAAATGACAGAACCCTGTGAGCAATGTAGACTGCACACGGTGCACACATATTATTGACTTATCTGATTGTCATTGGAAAGGTACTTTACCTTTTAGCTGCACATTTACCTCACGGACGGCCTTTGAGAACATGATTAGATCTCGTTTAGCTAATGTTAAGTACAATGTAGTACGTACTTAAACCTTCGTGAAAAGGGAGATATTAAATTGCTTAATGGGAAGATAAGGCGTATAATGGTTCATCAAGCTTGTAATAATTTTCCTCGCACGATCGGAACAGACAAAATGCTTGTTGTTGCAAATATCCATAAATAAAATTTTAATGATATTCTCATATTCCCATTATCTGTATCTTTAATATCTTGTTTTTCTTCGTTTTACTATAATCTCTGAGATAATTTTTCATGAAGATTGTAGGTACGTCAACTAGCACACAGCACAAAGGAAAGGAACTCAAATGTTAAAATGGGGTTGGTCTAAGAAGTCTAAGGTAGGATATCTACCTTATAGAAAAGTAAACAATGCTAGTAACAGTAAAATGCTCCGCAACCCGATTGGAATTATATTTATGAAGAGTATCCCTTCACCTTTGAAGTTTGAATGGGTTATCTGCAGCATATCGTGGGTACTAACTCAAATTAATTATCTGATATTAAGGCCTAGCATCTAATTTGATTGTCTTTTACCTCGCTTCGAGGAAACTGCAGGGGAAAAAATACAAGGCACTACCAGAATTAAAATTGTCCTCAAAATCACAACTCTGCACCCTATTGTAAGTCCATCCGTTATAAATGGCAGTCATAGGTGGCAAAACAATTGCAAGTAAGTATTAACGATATAATTAAATTCACAGTTAATATATTGTAATAAAATAAAATATTATGTTTGTATATAGGTAAGCTAAAACCTAATTTCTAACCGCTAATAATATAAATAGTCTGATACACAATAAGAGTGTACTGACAATAAAATTAGTTACTTACCAGATAATGTTAACAGGTGTCTAATAAACTTACAATTTTTCATCACACGAAATGCACCATTATTACAATACTAATTATTATTAAGCATAGATCTTTTTAAGGAAAAGAAAGGGGTAATGGAAAACATCCGACTCTTCATTATCTACAAAAAATTAAAACGGTATAATCAAACGAAAAAAAAGAAAGTTCAATATTTATAGTCAGGCCGTCCAAATGAATTTAATTCAAATTAATCCTTTATTTCACTACTGATTACTGATTAGTCAATGTAGAAAAAAAATGGTGAAAGATTTTTAATGATATGAGTTTTTGTTGAAGAATGAATTCTCCTCTAGACGAAATCTTTAAAACATCAAAGCGTGGTATAAATGTTCTACCATTTTTTGAAGAATTAAAAGGGTAGTTTAAAATGCAACAAATAGAGGTAACAAAGGATTTTCAAAGGATTATGTAGCGGTGAGTCAGCAATGCATTCTACCCTTTTATTAGCCTGGAATAGTTTTATGATAAAAATATAGAAGAACTTTGTCTTGACAAGCTTATTGATTATGAAACAACACGATTATGAAAAAGAAATGAATACCTGGAAGTTCATTTCTTTGCCACAGAGTTGGTGTATTGTAATTGTATAATTGTAATTTTCACATCCTAAAAAATTATTTATGGATTACAAATTCTATCTTTAAATCTCCTCCGTGTAAGATCTGTACATGTTTTGTCCAATTCTATTACGATGTTTTAAGAGTTAAATAACCATTATTTCGCTAATGGTCACTGTTACAATTCTAATGAACCTACACTGCCAAATTTTAAGAGTAAAACACATAGTATACATCAAAAGATAAAGATACATCTCCACTGTAATAGTTCGCGTGCACCGTTTCTTAAACTTCTAAGGTATTGTAGTTAAAAGAAAAGCAATAATCTGAATATGGCATGCAAGCAGTAATAAAAACACACATAACATGTACCTATTTAAACATTTTTGCAATAATACAAAAATTGTCATTACGTATTTAGTGCAATTCAGGTAAATTATTTGGTATACAGCAGTGTGTAGTAGGCTAGTAGGTACCTCGATTCTGCTTTATGTCTAAATTGTAAATATTTTCCCATTCAAAGTTTATCTCCTTGTATTGTACAACGTGAATGGCAGTAATTCAGTAGTTCATTATTGAATGTTGAAGTCACAACTGTCATAAATAATTTCATTTTGCGATTGCACTAAACAAACTACTTAATGTATATTTGTCATTTCAAGCGTTAGCTTCGCAAGATGTATTTGTAACACTGCTTTTACAAAAACAATCTAGCTTGTAGCCTTACTCAACAAAAGAACTACAACAAAGGAACATTAAATAAAATGCACATGCAAGGTGACCAGATTTACCAATGGCAGCTTAGTGAAGTAACGTTGTTAATCAGAGAGATTGGAGATTAGAGGAACGTTGACTTCCATTTAATTTTGCTTCTAATAATTGTAGAAATATCTAACTTTACTAATTATTATTATTAAAATATTGGAATTTAATTAATTAAATCATTTTAAATTATTTATATAAATAGTATAACGACAAAGCTTTGAGTTAACGCAGGAAATGTAGAAGGACATAAAGTCTCTTTTTCGACTTTTAATAAATAATTGAATATCTGCATTAATTATCGTAATTATCGTAAAACTTGGAATAACTGGGAAATTTATCGATGTCTAAAGTTATGCCTCAAATTTACAGCCACATTTCCGGTGCATTTTATTTAGTGTTTGGAAAAGACCTCCAGAGAAGGAATTATCGTAATTTGAACCCCAAATTTAAAAAAATATTTTTATGATTTAAGTTTAAATCATAATGATCGAGACCCCATTTCATTAATCCTTTACAGCCGCTTGGCTGTTAGAAATGGGTGGACATTCAGGCACTTTTAAAATCTGGTCTGCTTGAAATCAAGTTGCGTGGATTCCATTTAAATACCTGTAGTGTACAATTGTTCAGAAATACTTTTATTTCTCTTTGCAAATAAGTGGTGAAGTATGTAGATGTCCACGTTACTCGATTTAGTAATGTTAATGAATTTTGACTTTGCTAATGATAACGCGTTGTTTGTTTACTGCCACATTAGGATATGATAGGAATACCTACATCTAAGTAATTCACGTTTGTGTATTGCATTTGTATGCATGAATGATATGCAAGAGCTAGAGACTGCAAGTGGTTTGATACAATGCAATAACATATTACAGAATTAAGTCTTCTCACAGTTTTTCATATTTTCTCACGTATACAAAGCAACGTATCTGGTTCACTAATCGTAATGTTAACCGGACTGACACAATAACTATATTGCAGAAATATGTAATATCTTAAAACAGGTCGCATCATTGTTGGTCAACAATACATTATGATAGTTCATGCTGTACTGTTGCTTTTTAGCTACATTTATTGTTTTGTGCTCATTTTACGCTAAACCTCAGATCTGAATTGACGGAGGAGTGTCTTCTGCAAGATATTCATGATCCTTTGGTCTTCACTTAGTTTCCTACATCTCTTCACCATTCCTCCGAGAAATAAAACATTTTTGTGATACTATTTTAAAATGACTAAGTTTACAGTAGAGACTATTTTTCTTAGCTGCGTTGTTATAATTGTGCACTCTCAACTTTCGGGTAAGAATTCCTTTCTTAAATCACTTAAAGTATCTTGTAAACGTATAATCCAGTTTATTAGCGTTATTGATGCATGTTTTTGTCATCTCTAACCTCTAAAAGTCAATTTTGATAACTAGAAATACAATAATCCGATAAAGCTAAGATATTTCAGTATTATTAGAACTCTTAATTTCAACCTCTATCAGACTTGCCAAATGACTTTACCAAATCTATATTTAATAAATTTTAAGATGTAATGTAACATATAGTATTCGCAAAAGCCTCTTCATGCAAATTCAATCCAGATTGGAAAACTGGGTAGAAGTCTCTATTTGACTAGTACGTTGAACGGATTAACAGGCAAATTAATTGCAACATCATAGATAAAAGTATTACACAGTACATGAATATAAAAATGTCTAAATTGAATGATCTCGTAAATTAATATGCATGATCATGCAATAAGTAAACATTTCGTAATTATATTAAAGGCTCTAAATAATAAGAATTTGTTCAGGAATTTACTTTCATTACAAACCGTCCAATAACAAGCAAAAACTGTCAAATGTCTCAAATGGTACCAGTTCCTAGTACTTGCAAAACTGTTACTGAAACTTCCATAAAACATTCTTTAACTTAAATAGCCTTATCATCTTTCACAACATTGACATAGCAGAAAGGGATTTTACTTACAAAAAGCACCATGTCCTAATAATTATCTTTAATTTTGTAATTGTTAACAGTGATTCACCCGCGACCATACCTTTCAGCATCGCATCTCCTAACTGCTAACATAAGACAACTAAGACAGCCAGATGTAGAACATTTAGAAAATTTCTCTGACAATCTGGATCGAGAGGATAACACAGCCCTGCCATCAACGACAAGACTTAGCATAAGCAACGAATACGGAGAACGAGTGCCCGTGCCATTCGACACTGCGATATCCACATTTGACACTTCCATCAAGGAAACCAAGCAGCAGCAGAAGCAACAACCTGCCACAGCCCCAAGTCGCAAGAGCAAGAACATCGACATCAGCACAATCAGACTCGTCGACCCATTTAAGCAACCGGATCCTTATGAAATCTCCCCTGACCCTGTATTGGACGACTTCAACACAAACTTCGGACAAGAGTCCTCCGTAAACAAAACGGAAAGAAAGTTTTCTACACGCAATGGAGTGTACTCTCTGAAAGAACAGTCTTTCTTTGCAGCTTCCGAACAAGATAACACTTTTGCACCCAGTGAAGACAACACCCAAAATAGACAGGACGAAGACTCAGGAAATTCAAACTCCAATAGTGGAAACGGAGTAGGTGGATATTCCGACTCTGTGCAACCCTCGTCATCCAACGATAATTTAGAACAAGACGATAATTTCGTGCTAAGCAAATTGACTAGCACAGATACGAGAAAAAAGAGATTGAATCAATGTGTTCAAACTTGTATTGATGACGCATTTGATGCTTTTAAAAAGTGATTTAACCCGCGTTTCTAATTATTGTATAAAATACTATACATCAGGGCCTTCTTAAAATACAAAATATGAAGTGCAGTCAGTATTTTTTTTAAATTTCAATTTAATTAATATTATTTGGTGATTCTTCCAATTCTCTTTCAAAAATAAAGAGAATCTTTCTGTCAACCTTTGTATCACGTTTGGAAGAATAGGTAATCCTTAATACCCATGATGATGATCATGATTAAGACGATTAAGTCATGAAGGAAATGTCTCAGAAATGTATAGCCGGTTTAAAAAATTTACAATGACAATTTTTTGCATGACAATTGCAATGAAAACTTTTTAAGTATGAACATTGCATGACATTACAGTACCACTACAGAATGTATTTTTGTATAAATGTCTACTAATTACTATTATTTACAAATAGGTAGGTTGATACGTATAATATCTATAATATATCCTTCTGTACGTGTCATTGTGCATATTATTGTCATTTGTGTGAATAGTGTGAAATGTCTTTGAATTATTTTTACTGAAACTTTGCAATTAAAAATGTATTTACACGATTGTTTGTACTGCCGCAGGACCGTAATATTACCATTATGATATTTAAATATAAATATTCAATAGTTTGTAGTATTTACCAAGATTATGTTACGCTGTATGTTGTGTAATGATGTATGATGCAACGGCCAAGTTCCGAGTAAAGTCAACTAAAATTGGAGCTTAAAATGAATAGCTAGTGCACTTAAATGTTTCCTAATGTTTATTTTGTAAGCTTCATTGTGAATATTTCTAGTAAACTATTTTTGATAAACTTGTACCCATATGTTAATGGTCACTGGCCATTCATTTACTTCAGTACCTCTAATAGTAACGTAGATTAGTTTTAAGTCCTTTAACGGCAACAGAAAACAAAAGTAGTCCTGGTTGTTTATCAATCATTTGTAGTTAAAATTGAATAGGAAAATTACTATTTACCTACCTAAGAACACAGAACATAGAAATCAACATTCACAAAGAAAAACTAATTTCACACACAATACTATAGCGTTTACAAATGACTTTCTGATAGTGCTTTGGATAAATGATAAATAACAAAGTAAAGATGTTTTTTTCTATAGCAAACTGGTTGTATGTGACTTAGACTTGTGTATGAGAAATGCCAGGGAACACGATGTCCCTATTGAGATGGTTTATCCTACTTTGGAGAATTAGATAGTGAGAGACAATGTTAAAGACAAGGGATTAATTATCTGCACGTAATCAATTATTTTTATAAAGCACAGTTGTATAACTTTGACAAATACCGTTCTTTCTGCAGTCTAAACAAACAAGGGGTAATTAATTGAAAATCTTGGTGTACCTACTGTATTGCATTAATATGTATAATCAACTAGTGTGCGAATGTTTAGATGAATTTTCATATAGGTATCTAAATTATTAAGAGGCTTGGTTTCTCAATGGGACATCAGTTACAATCATAATTTCAAAAACAATCTTTTCCTTAAAAATAGAGTACCAATTATTGACTTTTGCCTTGGGAATGTTTAGTAATGAACTTATTTCACTTATCAAAATCAGAAATGCATTATATTTCTTATTTATAGATTTACTCGTCCAAGTCAAAGCATAAAGTAGTAAAAATGTTGATGCTCTATAAGTCTACTGCATAAATACACCAGTAAGCATACATACCAGAGTTTACATGTAATTTTACTAAAATGTTGGGATAAAGCATACGCGTATGCAAACCTATGTTTCATTCATATTCGTAAATAAATGTACGTAAGCTATAATTCTCATATTTACGTAATTGTGTATTACGTAAGAATGCAAAGGTAAATTACGATTTTAAGTAAGAACGGGAGTTAGTCATTAGAAATTGAAGGTTAAAGCAAATGAATGCTGCAACTCAATCATAACAGGTTTCCAGGTTTCCTGTGTGTTTACGAGAGTTTCCAGAAATTAAAATGCTTTTGTGGTTGCTTTGAGAGTTCGTGAGAGTGAGTGTGGTTTGGCTGTGATTGTAATTTCTGATGGTGAGAGTCTCCTTGGAGTTTAGATCCAAACATGTTAATGCGGTGGTGGTAAAATTGAACCGATGAGGAAAACAATTCTACTTGTACATACATAATATTACTTTTAATACTGCATTGCAAATTATCCTTCTTGCAGGTAGTATACTACTAAGACTGAGAAGGTAAGTAAGAAAGAGTAGACGTAGGCATTATCTACACAGGTTTTGTATTATATTTTTTTCTAGAAATAAGTAAGCAAAATAAAATTATTTGTAACTATTGCTATAATATAAAATTTTATTTTTAGTTGAAAGCATCCAGGCACTGTTCCCCTTCTATCGGAAAATCTGTGGATACTCAAAACTTTGAAAATGAAGTTGGCAGCTCATATAATTCTTTTGACTTTTGCTGCTTTTGTGATTTACAAAGCAAACCCAGGAAGCTCACTTTTTTCGTGGCATCCCACTTTTATGATCCTATCGGTAAGGAAAATAACACGCAAATTGTGATTGAGGAATAATATAAACAATTATTATTAAAATTGAATTTTGCTATCAAATATTAGTTAGTCTACTTTACTTATTTTGCACATTTCTTCCTGGACAATTTGAAATTTGAAATTTTTAGTTTCTAATTGTTTCATTAATTTATTTTTTAGTTTGTTCTACAAACGGAAGGCGTTCTTCTGTTTAGATACTGGAAACCCGCAAACCGAGTGGCTATTCATTGGGCTTTTCAAGCGTCCTCTCTGACATGTCAATTCCTTGGATTTTTTGCAATATACAATAACAAGGAAAACAACAATGTAGCTCACTTCACTACATACCATGGTCTTTTCGGTTTGTTCACATTCGGATTCACTGTCATGGAAAGCATCGGTGGCAACATCGCCAAGTTTTCACACTACTTCAGAGGATTGGTGAAACCAGCCCAAGTCAAGCGAGGACATCGATTTTTTGGTGTGGTGGTCCTCGCAATGCTATACACCACAGTTCATTTGGCACTCTACTCTTCCTGGGTCAGCGCCATTCTGCAAACCTTTGGATCTCTGTGGTTCATCACTGCTATTTCTTTAGGAGTTCCGCTGCTCTACTGCTACAAAGGAATTTCATTCAATTAGAAATATTCTTCACAAAGAGGACCATCGATTATGTTTGTAAATATATATTGATTTAAAATCTTTCTGGGTTACCCTGTATTCAATTATATAGGAAATGAAAAAATATGTATTTTATTTTCGTATTCTTTGGTGTTTGTATATATTTCGTAAGTAAACAAATGTAAGAATAAGTCGCAAAACAAAACATTATACCTATTTCAAAGCACCAGGAAGGTATATTGAGGATAATTCACGGGCTTAGTCAATATACTGTGTGAACAAAGGGTTTGTAATATTTTTTACAAAGTATTAGCAAAACACGTTTAAATTCCTAAGCATTCCACTTTTAAAATGTAATAATAAGGTAATTTTCAATTGTACTTTTATTTTCATTAGACCAGAAATGTGAGATATGTGTTATTTTAAAATGTTAAGTTTCTTGACTTTTGATTACTACGGTGCTTGAAAAACCAATGAATTAGTTCCTTTTTAAATGAGGTTAACCAAAAAATGGCTTGTATTTTTTTTAATTTCAAAATCTTGACATTTTGTTACGTATCTACGAGCGATGTTGGGGTCTTTCTTTTACTATACTGTTGTTTTATTCAGTTAATTAAAATATGGGAAAATAATAAAAATGCTCAAGCTTAAAAATTATTTTTCAGAATACTTGCTTTTATTTAGCTTAACACAGGTACTGTTTACATTCTTAGTGTGACAAAAAAGTAATTAGAAAGAGATACGCTAAAAAGCTGACAGATCTGTGTATGCTGCTAAAATTGGTAAAATTTTATTGCTATTACAATAGGAACACGGTTTACTTTTTGTACTGATTGTAATTGCAAATAACAATGTCGTACATGCAATACTGAATCCATTCTACACATAGCAGATCCAAGTCAACTTTTACACTAATGTAATATGAACGAAGGATGGCATACGATACTGAACACAAGAGCACAACAACGGAATGCCGAGGAAATCCACAGGAACCATTAACCTTATTTACTAAGTTGTTAAATACTTTTTGTAGGGGTATTATCGGTTAAGTCGGTTATCAATAGTACAAATAGGAAGACTATATATTTTAAAAGTAGTTTGGTGATTTGTAAACTAAGCACAATATAAATTGTAGACTACAATTAAAACAGCGATTAGAGTCTAAAGTTAACTTACAAGAAATGTAATTACTTTAAAGATTTGTGCACCGGTTAAACAAGTAGGAAGCACGATAGTGAAGATAAGAAATTACAATAAAACAAAAATGTAACCCATCTCATCTTTATTAATCTTTCCGTGTATGAATCAGAGGTGTGTCTCATTCTCTTTAAGCAATGCATGTTTTAATCGTTACCTAGTTATTTACAATTACCCAAATTCTCGTAAACAACACCTTTTAGGAAAAGAGATACGGATAACGATTTTGTATAAAAGGAAAAGCAATACAAAGAGGGTAATTTTACTGACAATTCTACTTTCCATTTTCTTTTCCTACAAGTTAATTAGCTAGATATTCCTTGCGTCTGATATTTGGAAGGCAATGTTGAAAATGCTCCAATATTTGGTTGCAACAGGTGCTGTAATTTATGCACTTCCACCTGAACTCTTTGTTTACAACGGAAAGGTAAGAGTTTAAATTATCTGTAGCAAAATGTAATATATTTTTAACATTACAATTAATTCAGGACCAGTCCGGAGATGGGCTTATTTTCCGAAGTAAGCAATCAGATTTAATGGCCCACTCTTCCCAAATTATTTCTCAAATAAAAAGCTTCTGCTACAAAGGACAGTAAGTATTCATTGCACACAAAACTATATTTCACTATACTACACTGTAATTATAGTAATCATTTCATAATAGTAATCATGGTTTTATAATTTTACTTTTGTATTCTAGTTGGGCATTTTACCAAACAAAGAATTTTAATGGGACTATGATGGAAGATGATACGGAAGATTTGAAATGTGCTAACGTCGACACTTCTACATTTTCAGTAGAATCAACCCGTTTCCTGGGCCCCGCCGACATGGATGCTGTTGCCATTACATTTTATGACAATAGAAATTACATGGGAAAAGAGTTTGTCGTCAGAGGAGCAGCTGCGAACTTGCCATTTATCCCTGGTTCCTTTGTAAGCAATAGCGGTTCATCGCAACTGACCAACTGGACCTTTTTTGAGGAAAACGATTACTCATCAAGAGCCTTTTGCTATACCCAAATACAAAGGCATGAGAAAGTAGCTAATATGAAAAGGTTGTTCACAAAAGGAATTAAAACAGTTTCCAAAGGATGTCTCTTAGCTGCAAGAATTCGTGGCTATTTCACTACAAACGATTTGGAAGATACAGTATGAATTCGTGAAATCATTGCACAAGAAAAAAATAAAATTGTTCACACTGTGTTTACATGTGTATTTTTAAAATAAACACCTCATTAATTACAGGAGCGTTTCCCTTTTCTCTAGTTATTGACTTGAATAGCTCCATTGTCATTTGTAAGTAGGAGAGAAAATTAAATTACATTGAACTCTATTTTGAAGTAATGGTTTTCTCAGTTGCGAATGCATTTCAAGCACTGTAATCAAAGGATGGATTAGTAAACAAGCTTATTTGCACAGATTTTGTTGTTCTAGTGTTGACAATGCTATTCGCAAACTAAGTACAATCATAAAGCAACAAGTAAACATCGGAGTATTATAGCTGATGGTAAAGCCGATATACCCGATGGTAAAGCTTTTACTTGCATGCTTGAAATAATGACATTCAACTCACGTGTTGTAAGTAGCATACACAAAATCCACAATGAACTACTTGAATATTGAGGCTAGTGGTAAGTGCTTCAAAACCAATGAACTTCATAACATTGTACTAATTCTTCATTCCTTAACTTCCTAGTATCAAGTACATACTCCTACTTCACTACTATAAAGTATTTTATTCATTTTCCCAATCTGACGTATAAAGTACTATAAATATATTTTGTCGCGAATTCCATAGCCAAATCATTATATTGAAAGAATAACAATTTGTATAAACATAGCTGTGGGTAATTAGTGATTTTCATTTACATCGGGGTAATCAATTTTTCATATTGGGAAGGGTTTTGTAAATCATTTATCCCAAAATGGTTTAATTAATTTTAATGGTTAACTTTAAGAGAGACTACGTAAGTATTATACATAAAATCATAAAATTCATTTAGTCACATTGTCTGATGCGTCAAAACGGGGCAACATGTCAGTCGTGAAAAACAATTACTTTTCATTCGCTCGATTAATCATAAATTGCCAACGAAGGATAAAAATTGTTATAAAACAAATGGGATTTCCTGATTTAACATGAAACGACAAACGACCAAAAATGAAAATTAGCCCATGCATGGAAGAAACTATGATAGAAACGTTCAGTTTACAACATTTCTGTCAATAACCTACTACGAATACGCATACTGTGAACAGGGTGTCAAGACGCTTTATTAGGAATCATAAATAAAGTAATAGGTAATAACAGTATAAATATTGCATTGCAATAAAAACAAGGAAGATAATGGATTAGCTGTTACTTATTAAGTACAAGTAACTCAAATTCAAATTCTTCATAAGCATCAATTTTCACAAGAACAGAAGACGTAATTAGTGATAAATTCATTTCCAGTGTCACCAAATCAGAGCCTATTTCCTCCTTCTGCATCCGGCATTGTTGCCTCAGTTGTGGAAGTGGTTGTAGTAGAACTGCTTGTACTCATGGTCCCCATTTCAGGAGAAGTTGAACTGGACGTTGTTGGTGCACTGGTTGAAACTCCGTCAGGCATACTCACACTCGTTGCAGTCGTTGGACCTTGATTCTCCATACCTACTGGCATCATTGTTGTCGTTGTTGTTGTTGTTGTATTGGATATTGGTGCTGCTGTAGTGGAGTTTACTGACGGGTTTAAAATACATCCAGGCTGAGGGAGACATCGAGAGAGCGTTCCAGTGATGCAAAAACAAACTGCACAGGTCATGTTCGGAAGACTCCACCACCGACCCAAAGAACAATCGGCAGTTACAAGGGGTGGCACAAATTGAACTTTGACCTCATCTAAAATCAAAGAAATGTAAATGATTCTTTATTAATATAAACCTAAATCTTCAAATTTCTTAGAAAAATGTCTTATAAAATTCTTACAGTTTCCACTAACTGTTGCATAAGTAACGGCAGCAACTCCGATTAGTGCAGCTGCAACAAAACACCAAATCTTCATGTTGAATTGTTAAGAACTCTGTTTGATGGTATCTGCAAAATGAACGGATTGGTTTTGCAAAGCCAAATGCTTTCTTGACTGCAATCACTGAAACTACAGGTAAAGTGAATTCGTGATTGATTTATATACGCAGATACCTTTCGTGAAATGGGTCTCAGATGCAGCTGCAGGAATAAGACTGACATTAAAGGGCATTAACTATGTTTGTCTCTGTTCTTGACATCATCATTACTTTGCCAGCGGCGTGTGTGGGATCGATCTCAAATCAAATTTGCATAATACAAATACACTATTAATAGCCCTAATGCAAGGATCACCCAATTTTGTGAACCGGATAGACTTATTGCATGTGGTTGCTTATTAGGTTAATATCACTGTGGCGTATTTGCACAGTCACAAAAATAAACTTGAGAATAAATGTGCTTGCACGGTCGGAAAAGCAATCCGTGGAACGACTGCCGAGAAACGGCACAATTAGTCATACTGTTTCTTTGAACTGATTTTATGGGAACCGTTAGGTTGGAGTTATACACTCAGCATTGTCAGCATGACATAAACGCTCTTTTAAATTAAAGGCTATCGAATCGATCTATTGCTAATATACTTCACAAAACAATGGAAATGCCGTTATGGTTAAAGCCAGCAAAAACCAGTAGAGTATAGTTGCAGGTTTTAGTTATGATATTGTCAAGAATGGTACAGTGCAAAATGAATTAAAAATCAAACTATGTAACAACCATTGCAAAACAAATGGAGCTAAGTAGCGGTAGGAAGACTAATATTACTACATACGTTGAATTTATGCTGAAAACATTACATTAAAAACAATTAAATTTGAATTTAAAAAACAAAAAAGCCTAGGTCTCCTGAGAAGCTTAGGCCTTTTGTGTGGTTACCTGCTTACCCATATTCTTTCTTTAGCATGACAGAATTGCATTGACCTAGTAAGTTTATAAGACATGGCCATGGGATTCCATTCCGCCTTTGTTCACAGATATTTAGAATTTCGGGCAGGAGTGTTCAAATACTTAGTTGATTTTCAATCGGTACTGATATTTTAAAAATTCTTAGCAACTTGTTGCATTTTATTGTTTTACTTATAGGTATTCAGAGCTTTGGTAGAAAAGAAAAGAAAATCAATTATTAAAGTGTTGATGTCTTTGGGTGGTCGATCCGTTTTAACTAATGCATACAGAATACTTACTTGGTCATAAGAAAATCATGTGTGACTTTTTTGTTCCTAATAAAATATAAGAAATTAAGCTCCAAATAAGAAAATTTTGCATTTCGTTATCTTAAACACTTAAAGAAAGCTGCAACCAAATTAGGTACTCATTTTATTTTAATTTAAATATTATGTAATCTTATTTAGATTTACCTAGATCACTAAATTTAAGTGGACCAAGTGTAATTTAAGTTGTTTTAAATACAGTTGAATCTAAAAGAATAGATACATTTTAATTTTGTAAGTAAATACGCAGACTATAAGATTCACGACCCTGCATGGGTTTTCATTGTAAATAGGTGAAATAACTTAATATTGTGGAAATTATATTTGTTTATTAGCTAAAGAATTGTTTACAGTTAAAATAACCACAAAATTTGAATTGTTGCAATCATAAAGATACATTTTGCTCTACCTTATAGTGATAATTAGATAATTTCAGTTTTCATAATCTGGTAAAATGCTTTGAAAATCAATATCTCCAAAATGATCTAGGCGATGAAAGTCTGGATCTATGTAGTGGCCTTCAGTGACGGGAAACAAGGACATGTAAATCCGATCCGGGTCAGAACCGTGAATTGCATATGCATTGAATTTGGTTATATTTTTTGGCAAGTAGCAATTTGGAATTACAGCTACTCCGGACCAAGTTCCCGAGGTTTGATCAATACTAGCGTTGTAATGGCGTTTGTAGAGAGACATTTGATCGCGAATCACATTTCTATAACCTTTCAACTCCAATAGCAAATATTGACTCTTCGGACTCAATTCAATTTCTAGATAGTGTTGATCGTCTCCTGAGCCTAAGAGAAATACTTCAACAACTTCATAATCCCAAAGCCCCATCATATTTTCTTCTTTCTGGTACATCATCCCCTATATGTGGGTCATCATAAAACGGCGCCTCTACAAGAATCGTTAATTGCCTCTCTTCACTCGGACTGAGAACGGACGATGTCAATGTTACCGTTATATTTGCATGATCTTCTGTCGTTCTGTTGTTCCATGTACGATCTATGTAATATGTTTGGGAATTTTGTGCTCTACAAATTATAAAAACATGCTCTCAAAAAGTATTCCATTTTTATATTTAGGAGAAGATCCCTTTTTACACAAAGTTCATAATAAATATTTTAATGCGCAATTAATTATAGAGATATTTATAAGACTACCTAAATAGTAAGCTATGAGAAATGTAAGCTTACCGAGAATTCGCCAAAAGTGGCAATATCAGTAGTAATTGTATCAGTACACGTTTAATATTTTTCATTTCGCAAGATTTGATGATGCTACTCAAATTGTTGTTGTCCAAGAAGGTATCATAAAAGCAAATGCAGCCCTAAAATGTAGCAAATAAGAACACGACCATCAGTTAAATAAATTACCACAGTTAGTAAGGAATGTATATAGTATAGCATATAATATAATTCACTTAGGTACACATGTAATTACTACGAATGCAGAAAGTGTTATCAGGAAAGATAATTTGCACACTTGAAATAGTCCTTGGGGTTAGTTAAATTGACGTATGCAGTACCCGAGATTACAGATGAGAGAATTCAGATAGGCTAAAAATAAAGGCCAATCCGAGGTGTATCAATATCATACACACGGTACATAACCATAACACACATCAATATCAATGTAATAATGCCGTTTTGCGCAAAACATGTAATTATTTATTTTGTTGTTGTTTAAAAAAGTTTATTTGGAACTTACATTTGTTAACCACAAAATCCTTCATTTATAAGTAAGCATTAGGGCAACGGTGAGACATAATAGGGATAACCAATAACCAAAAACCTAACTATATTCTTCATAATTAACAACGAAAAGTATCTAGGATTTATTTATAACATTACATGTTTTATTGATCGCGAACAAAATCCGGTGAGATAAATCTTTTGAATTCAAGTGATACTGAATTACAATACTGATACTGATACTAAAAGTGTCCATAAATCACGAAGAATTTTTTCGTAATATTTTGACCCTCCGTCCTTATTGGCTTTTTAAATGCTTGTTATACATTGAGTGAAGCGAAACTTTTTAGATACCGCCACCCTCCCCTAAAGAGGGCTTCGAGATTTAAGTTCGTTCCCTCATATTATTCACAAATAAAATATTCCGTTTAAAATTGTTTAGATTATTTTATGCTACATTCCATACAAAAGAGATGGATAAAATAATATGTGCTAATCTTGTGTACCTATCAAGCCATTTGAGCAATCTTGCAATGGTAAAATTGCATTTAATACAGGAGAAGATTTTTGAGCCTTCAGAGCTCGAAGACGTTGTAAGTGATATTGATATCGATACGACAATTATTGTTGACATGTAATTTGAAAAACCAACCATAAACAATGAAAATTGATTTTAATTACTACATTTTGTCTTGTGTAAGTAAAGGCCATTATAAAAATAATGTTTTATGTCCTCAATAGAAAGAAAAGGAACTGTTCCTACTTTTGATGAAGAAAGATATTGATGAGTTCAATTTCAAAAGGTTAGTCGACATCTTAAATGCAACCGGCAACTCACAACTGGTAAAAAAGATGGGAATAAAGGACGAAGAAAAGTCGGTAACAAGATTACAAGGTGCAAGTGTGACAACAGGAAGCAAATTTAATTGCAAAATTGTGGAGTTGTACAATTGCCAATATTTCAAAAATGGAGAGGAAATCGATGACATAAGTGACATGTTAGGGACCGATATAAGAGAATTGACAGTAGTTTGTGATAAAGGTCCCCAGGTTGACATCAAATTCAACCAACTGAAATTCATGGAGTGCATTAATTTGAAAAAAGTGAGATTGATATTGGAACAACTAATTCAGAAGATAAACCAAGCCCGTGAAATTGAATTTGAACTGGTGGCCTTTATAGAAGGGGAGCAGGAAGTACCCGATATTCAAATAAACAGATTGGCAAATTTTGAAAAATTAAAAAAACTTACATTGAGGGGGAAAAATATGAGTGTTTTATTAGCCGAACTCAATAGAATTGCTGATTCGACATTAGTTGATACTAAAATTATCTAGAATGGACAAAAAGTCGTTCTTTGTCTTCTGTTGACATCTTAGTGATTAAAAGAATCGAATGCAAAGTTAAAATTCAGTTTGGACGTGTTAACTGAGATGTTTAGATTCTAAATAGGTAGCAGAATAAAATACTTAAGATAATCCGTGAAAATAACACAAGAATTATCTGGTGTTAGTGAGTCATAATGATTCAAACTTCTTTCATGTGTTCATGCTAAGTACTAAAGTAAAATAAAAGAGAATAACTAACTAACTAAATAATAAATTTGAACTTGAAACGGGTACCTTAATTATAAATCTTGTACTACAGAATTTTAGATATCCTATTGCAAACATTATATTACATATATTTTAGGAAATTTTTTATTTTTAGAAAATTGCCCGGAATTACCACATTTCCACTACCACAAATACTATTTGATAATTAGAACGTAAAATGCCGGTATTAAGGTATTTTTTGTCTGCCAAATTTTGTTTTTGATACTACCACATATGGGAATTAACACAGCTTACAATTTATTACAATGTACTCCAAATTCTGGCCATGCACATAGTACCAGTTTGTATTACAAGTCAATGTCAATTATATTCCCATCGCTTTTTCTGGATTTCCCCAATCCTGATGTGATTGATGTGGATTCATAATAATAGCACCAAGCAAGTTAAAAAAACACCACATGACAATACCCCATTATCGATGCACCCTGCTGATACACTGAATGTCTCAGAGATTACAAGTTTGCTCAGGAGTCAAGGAACTTGTTGTCTACACTAGTCTCCTGCCAATGTACTAATAAGTATACTATTTTCTAGTAACATTAATCTAAAAGATCCATAGAAATGCTAGAAAACAAGTAAACATTTACAAGTAAAAATAGATTTTTTAGGGATATACATATAAATTTAGAACAGGGTTTCGAGGATGTTTCAATTCAATAATACCTAACGATATAATAAATACTCATGGAATAAACACTAGACGTTTTCACTGTTTTCTGAAAAGTAATTTTTTGACAACTTGGTTATAAAAATATATAGAAAAAGCTAGCTAGCAAGCAGAAATAAGGCATTTTTAGTCCATAATTATATTACATTATTTAGAATCTGCACATTCTATAATAAAGGAACGGAATATTCCGTCTGTCTGCCCGTCAGCCCGAGCGAATTGAGATAATTAGTTCAAGCCAACCTTTTCTGTCGTGCTCGTAGGGTTCAAAAGAATGTTTGAATATGGGGTCAATCTGTCTCAATAAATATAACCCAATGACTGCACACAGTAAGATTATAAGAAAATTTAAGTCGTCTTCATTTCCTGAATACTAACCCTGGGTATTATTGGAAGGATTAGAGAACTAGAATTTGTTTCGTACACTAGTGTATTTTCATGTATAAATAGTTGAAATAATTTAGATTGCAATCAGTTGAAGAGAATCTGTTTCGAAGACTCTTACTTTTCATTTGTTGTGGAGATTACATTAACCATCATGATTAAATTTCATCTTTTCATTGTGACCCTCGGACTATTTGCTCATTCGTCAGGTAAAGCCATTTATAATAGTATATGTCCAATGTCTAGTCCAAAGTCCAAAGTATAGTAGCTATCCACATAATCATATTTCACATAAGATTGATGCATATAAATATAGCAAATCGTCAAATGGATTGTATGCATTGAAAGAGAATTTTGTTTCTTTTCAGCTCAATCTTCCATTCCAGAAATAAGAACTTGGCCAAATAAGATTGTTGGAGGAGAACCTGCAAAAGAAAAGGAAATACCTTACCAACTCAGTATGCAGATTCGTGGTTATGATTTCTGCGGTTAGTCAAACTTTACGAGTGACTGCAACATACAGTAAAATGTGGCTTCATGTTTAGTGGTTATTGGAAAAAATCTACTCTGAGCTTTCATGTTTAATCTGCTAATAATTTTTATATAATAATCTGCTATATATAATATATGTATAGCAGATATTATTATTATTATATTATATATATTATATATATATATATATATTATATAGATATTATTATTATATATATTATATAATAGTAATCTGCTAATAATCTGTTAATAACTTTTATGTTATTTATGTAGTAATTGTACTTTTCGTAGTAGAATAAGATCCACATTTATCGCCTTCTTAGTTTTGAGTCTCGGTTAATATAAAAATATATTAATATAACAACTTTTAATTTTGTTTTCACAGGAGGAGTAATCATTGCACCACAGTGGGCCTTAACGGCAGGTCAGTTCATCTTTATTACTAGCTACATGAATAAGCAGCTCAAGCAATCGCTTTCCTGTTAATAATTACAAAGAGATGCACATAGATATACTGAATTATTCCGCATATTGAATCAAACAAATCAAAGTATACTAATAATTGTTTTCCTTAATTTAATTTCAGCTCACTGTTTTACGCCTGGGGTACACTCACATTTTACACTAATAGTCTGGATAGTCTTTTAGTACAAATATAAAAATACATATTTTATGACCTTCTCCAATTAGCATCAACGAAAATCCCAATTCTTGTATA